>VZUI01044033.1:0-56817 GCA_013401135.1 Cettia cetti
TTCCTGCCTTCCTTCCTGCCTGCCTTCCCTCCTGCCTGCCTTCCCTCCTGCCTGCCTTCCCTCCCGCCTTCCCTCCCGCCTGCCTTCCTGCCTTCCCCACTCCTTCCCTTCCTCATATGTATCTATCTTGGTCACTCCTCACTAGACCCAAAGGGTTGTAAAAATGTAACTGCCTCACCAAATGCGGCCAGATCACAGTGAAACAGGCCCTACCAGTTAGGAAGCCACTGGGCAGCAAGTTCCCCTCTTCCCTTCTGTTGTACAAACCATTGATTCATACTGACAGAAATGTGAGTGCTGCTGAGCCCTCGTGGTCTGTGAAAGTATGAATTCAGTGTATAATGAGGTGCCCTCTGGTTCCAGCAAAGGATTAAAAAGAAAGAGATCAAGTTTTGCTTGTCATTTGAAGGACAAAATCAAGGAAGAAAAAATCTTTTAGAAAGAAAAACTATGCTTTGTCTGCTCTTTGAAAAGAAGAAAAACTAATCACAAACTGTCTCCTTCACTTTGCTTCTAGAATTACTTCTAGTCAGAAGGGAAGGGGGATGAGAAGTTTTTCTGTTTTAACTTCGGGTCTGGCAGTTCTTACTAGGAAAAAACAAGCTAACTTTAAATTACTGTGAAACCATAGAGGGGAAAAAAAAGGGCAAATAAACTGTTATGAGGGAATTAAACATTTTTTCTACACACAAATCCACTCTGGCTCATCTCTAATATGAAAACTTGAGGATTTTGTTCTGAGCGGCAAAGTACTAGCAAAGACTTAAAAGTATATAACTTCCATCAGTATTTCACTATACAGTCATCTGTAGATATATGACTGTTGGGATATCCCTTTCCCTAATATTTGCAAAAAAAAAAAAAAAAATTGTATTGCTGGATGTAAGTATTTATTGACCTGAATAAGTATGCTTTAAGAGAACAGCCCCTCAGTTTCCATCAGAAATACTACTGACATAATGCACATGTAATAAAGGATCATGTGCATTATGTTTTATATAGAAGGAAGAGGTTGTTTCTCAAAAGAAGTGGCCACACGTCTTTTATTGAGACATTTATTGCCCTTGCCTCCAACATCATCATCCCTTTCCCAACACATGCAGTCAGGGCCATGAACACCAACTGTTGAGTCAGTGAATTTGCAGAATTATGATGATTTGCTACACAGTGCTTTACCTTCCTTGTGCTCTTTCTCTGGCAAAAAGCAAGTATTGAAACAGGAAGTCCATCTAAAGGTGAGACATCTGCATGAGACTATGCATTAACCTACTCACTGCAAATGATCCTGCTGCATCCTCATCATCACACAAACACGGCCGATCTCCAGGCATGACGTCAAAGATATTCCCTTCCTGACAGGTTTGCTCTTCAGCCTGCCACCTGCATGCACCCACTGGCAGCTGAGTGCCTCAGAAATGGATCCATCAGCTGCTGCTGGGAACAGAAAGTCAGTCAGTGGCACCCCCTACTCAAACTCAAAATGGAGATGTTTATTTTTCAGCATCACCTCTTTTTTTTTTTTTTTTTTTTTTTTTTTTTTTTTTTTTTTTTTTTTTTTTTTTTTTTTTTGCTTCAGGTCTGTATAACAAAGTCTCCGGGTCATTCTCAGCCTGGAAAGATGGGGGTGTCCAGGCCTGTGTGTTCCTGGTTCTCTGTGTGCAAACAGATGAAGAAATGCACAGTTTTTACTCTGGGCTGCCTATAAAGGTACTCTCAAACTGGGATCTGCTCCTTAATTTGGTAAATCTTTTTTAGTAGCTATCACTGTAGGCAAGAAATTGAGACTGATAGAGAAAAACAAGGATTTTTATGAATCAGATTGTGTTGAGGGGCAAAACAATCAAAATAACTCAAAGCACAAGCCTGATACTCTGTTACGAAGCTCGAGGCACTTCCACAGATATAAATAAACCAGCAGTGAAGCACCCAGCCACCATCACTTGAGCAGTGTGGAACTATTTATCCATGCAGGAGGGCTGTTTCTCCCACCACATCCCCTGGAGCACTGCCTCCAGCCAAGACATGTCCCCGCAGCTGCAGCCAGAGCCACCTCCAGGGGCTGGGGACACGTGGGGGGACACAGAGCACTCCCAGGCCACTGGGGAGACTCCCAGAGAGCAGAGAATTCTTTGAAAAGGTTGTCTTTAAAATTCTCTGTGCAGTTTTAAGGAAGACATTCACTGTGCATAGACCAAAACAACCTCAACGGCATCATCTCATATTTTATGTGTTCCCAAAGGCCAGCTACAGACAGATGTGTTTTTACTGACTGATATCTCGGTCCACCAATGATTATTAATCAGCAGACATGCTGTAAGCTAAAAGTAAATAAATACCAAAGGGAGATTTAAATACATTTTTTTTCCTCCAAGAGCCTTTGATGGGCCATATTTTGCCAATTTCAAGTAATATACTAAAACCATTTTTGCTTTTGGAAATAATATTTCATTTTTCAGGTATCAAATGAACTTCATTATTCTTTTTTTAGTGATAAAATCTTGTTTTTAAGATAATACAAATTCAACTCTATCTTTTCTTCCATAAAACACAATTTTGCAAACAATTTTGTAATGGCAGGATGTTAGAAATGAGAAGGTCAGTACAGTTTACTGAGGTAAGATTTGCTCCAACTCAGAATAGAGTGGGAAGGGATTCCAGCACAAAGGTGAAGTAAATCAGTAGATATCACCTGCAATAAAAATTAGAATTCTACAGTGATAAGGGAAGAGTAAACCCTGTTTAAATGAATAGGAAACTACTGGGATTTTTTTTTTTTTTTAGCAAGTAATCTGAGGTAACAATGTTGTTTAGAACAAACAGATGCCTTTGAAGCATTTTATCAGGATCAGCTATTTTTTAGAATCTTCTTAAGCAAAATAAGAGATTATGTACCAACATCACTATCTACACAAGACCCCAGATAAAGTGTACAAAGAATGTCATAAAGCAAGGAAGCTGATTCCCAAATTGCAGCCTCACAAACCATCAAAATCACCTCAGGGTACCCTACAGCTAGCTTGCATGTGGCCTAATGTTTCTGTTCTTCATCTTTCAGACTCATAAAATAGCTTATGTAGCTTAAGTACATTCATTATTCCTGTCTCACTTTTTCACTTAACAACACCTGTCACAAGGATGATGGTGGTTTTTGAGTAGAAGGATAATGGACAAAAAACTCCTTATGATTTGGTTGGTATATTTAAAAAAATTGGTAATTCCTTCTGGAGATATTTATCTGAATATCTGTAAGCACTATTTAGCTTTCAAGTTACTCTTTGTGTCTCTAAACTTTAATGATAGAAGTTGGAAACATGAACTCCTAAGCGTGTCTTTATTCCTTTGTTATGATATAAAAGAACTTGAACCTAGAATAGAAAAAGACCCCATACAGTATTTCTACTACAACCAGAAGAAGAAATGGTGTTTCATTGCTCTGAGATTAAATCTAATTTCAATGAATTCTCAGACTTCACAACTGAAATCTGGTTTTGATTTCAAGCACACCTTCAGCAGTCAAAGCACGGGCATTTTAGTATTCGTTCAGTCAATCCTCAAAATGTGCAGTTTGCCATAAAGATATACAGCCTGAAATATCATTATCAATGACTACAACAAGCTGTAGGGTGTTACCTTGTTGAATATGGGCACATTATTGGCCAGCTTTACTGCAAAAAATTTCAAATAAAATTGAAGAATCACATCTGTTGCCTGTGTAAATATAAAATAAGTAGGAACAGAGACCCAAATAAACAGTGACTAACTGCAGAATAAATGCAAGTCTGGATTTATTGCTCTGTTTAGAATTTATTAGTTCTCTGCCTTTACTACTTCAGAAAGGCATCCAAGTCGTGCCTACTAAAAAATTACACTAATGGCTGATAAAAACCTGGGCAAAGAGGTAGAGTACTTGTAAATCTAGATCTGTGAAACCCACTAACTCTCCTGCTAAAACAAACAAAAAACCAGGTTCTGAATCATGACAGGGATGTGCAGACCTTGGAAGTTCTAAGGAAGCCTCACCACTGTCTTGGATGGGGTTTAAGCTAAAGAGTGTAAGAGATATAAAAACGAGTTCAGGATGGGGGAAAGGGAGAACAGAAAGCGTTGCAGTGGATTCCAAGTGATGCCTTAAGTTTTAGCTTTCATGTTTTTCAGATTCTGTGCTGCCTAGGAGTGTAGTTCTGAGCCTCATATTAAGTGTTAGTAAGCTCTCTTCACAGAGTAGGTAGACAAAACAAATCCATTTCCTTCTGGGGACCAAGGACAATGGTTACAAGTTTTCAGGCCCAAAAGCATAAACAACAGTGGAGTGAGGAGAGAAGACAAGAAAGATGGGACTTCATAATCCAAAACTGAAATTGGACAATTAAACCCCAATATGCAAATAGACCAAAACTTATAAAAGTGTAAGACCTCATGACCAGTATGCCATTTTGTGACCATTTTGGGTCCATCTTGGGTGTAGCCCTGATCAGGCTCTTGTACTGTCCAAGGTGCATCCTAAAGGTCTTTTAATAAATATCTACTTTATTCTCTTAGAACTGTCCAGTCTCTGTTCTAGATCAGCTTTCCTAAGGCATCACAAAAGGTTTAAAAATTGACATGCAGAGGTGAAAGGGCAGGTAGAGCTGTATGCCAACACCTCCCAGTCAAATGAAAACAAAATGCTGAAAAGTCAAAGATTCTGTGATTTTTAGAAGAGAAGATGTCAATTTTTTTAGGTGTACAGCTGCAATGCTGGCATGGGGGTGCATGGGGTGAGTTGAAAAATCCATGTTAAGAAGGCATGAGAACTAGTACTAGGCAAGATGCTGGCACATGAGTGGCACACAGCAGTGTGAGAACGGAGAGCCCCGTGGATGAGCTGTGTCACTGGGTTGACTTAACGTGTATGAGAGGGTTGATATGTAACAAATTCTTAATATCTTTTTAAAAAAAGGCATTTCAGATGGTGTTAAGGGAATCATTACTACAGCCTCAGGCTATGCACAGTCACTCAAATCATTCAAATCCTGGATCATTCATACTGTTAATGTGCTATTGTTTTAGACATGCTACTAATTTATAGAAGATTAATGTGGATTGTTGAAAAATTCAATTCACGTCAAAGGTTTTCAACAGCCAGTAAGAAAGAATATTATTGTAGAAAGAATCGATATCAACATGACAGGGCTCCTCTTCTCTTTACTTTTTTTAGATTATAACATGCCAGTTTATTGAGAAAATACACCAGTTTGCACAAATTCTTACCTCTTTAGTGGGAAAATAGAGGAGGGATTTATGATTTCCCCAAGCCTTTCCATAATTTTTTTTAAGGTTATACATTTAATGTTATTTTCCTTCATTACTTAGTTATAACTATACAAGACAATATATTCATCTTTGGGGAAAATGCAATAAGTAGGGATCATTTATTCAACCTATTTGATTATTTCTGCCAAATCTACTTCTTTATCCCAGTTCTACAAAATATAGGGGAAAGTTTTAAAATTAGATATTTCTTTCTGAAATAAAACACCCAGTACTATCATGGATTTTACACACTGGATCACATGCATCTGTCTATAAATGTTCACAGCACATTTTGAAAAACTGAGCTACTTTGAAATGAACAAAACTGGAAATTCTTTCCAGAAAATTACTAAAAGCTGATCTGTAGCTAAAAAATATCACATTTAGGTGATAGGTGGTGTGTACTATTGATGTACTTTGCATTGGAATAGTTTGCTTCTGCAAAGTAAATGAACAAATAAGATTATACCTTAGGAACATTTTTTTTTTCCCCCATTTCTGCATTTACACAGGCATTCTGTCCAAGTGGCAGGTAAATTATGGAGTAAACTGAAATTATAAAATTCTTGAGTGTTTTAGTAAAACTATCACAACACAAACACCCTTTCTTAGCAACTAAATTGGAATCATGTACTTTGAAAACAGGGATATCATTAGGGATAAACGATCAGCATTAGGTGATCAGTGATTATTCCCCACTGGAATGTGTAATTTCAACTCTGTTCCTGCTGAGGTCACAATTGCTGTTCTCCATTGTGTGGTGGTTGCATTCACCTTCCTGCCATTGATTCACAGACAGCCTTTGGATGGGACAGTGAAAGAAGAGCCCACTCCTATGTACAACAGGACAGCTACACTGACTCTCCAGCTTGGAGAAGAATCCTTTATCTAATGAATGTGATCACCAATGAGAATTAATTCTCATGGACAATGCATATTCTAAGAAAGGTTATGGGATCTTCAAATCCAAAAACTGCTCTCCTGGACTATTTTACCTCATGCTGGCAAAAAAACTAAAGCTATTAAGCTGGGAAGATTGCTGAACTGGCCTGATTGTCTTGTATTATTTCTCCTTACAGTTGTGTTGAAAAATACATGTAACTCCAACGTAAAACCATTTTCTTTGCTTTCTCTGATGTAACTATCTTATGCAGGTGATTTGGGGTGATTAAAACAGCTGATATATTATCTGCATTCAGACACATCCGGATGATTTGATAATGAGAAAGTGTCATACTACTTTAAAAAAAAGGATATTCTGATAAAATCCCCAGAAATTCACTCCTTTCAGGAAGCTTGTATATTAACAACTCATATCAAATAGAGTTTAAAAATTCTAGTAGTGTACTAGCCCATCCAACGAGTGCTGAATTTTCCTAAGTGAGATTGAGAAAAGGCAAAATTAAAACAAAAGCTTAAAACTTTGTAGGCAGCATTAAAATCTATTACCAACATGTAAAGTAGAAGTGCAAATGAGCCTTAACTTCAGAAATCTTATGAAACAAACAAAAAACCCTTTGCAGCTTATCAGCAGAAACAGTCATGAAGAGCTGGTAAAAAGCTCAGGTCAGGGCTGTGGAGAGGAAATGCGTTTTTCTGTGTTGCACTTGAAAATTTCATCCAGTTTGTTCTTGACTTTTATCTGCAGATTCTATGATTCAGTAGTTTGGAAAAGAACAAGTGCCTGTTTCCTACAGGACAAAGCACAGCAAAGCGATGGGCTTTTTGTTTGTTTGTGTAGTTTTTTTCGTTTTGGTTTTGTTGTTGTTGGGTTTGTTTTTGGTTTTTTTTCGTTTTAGAAGTGATTGTGGTTTTGGTTTTCACTATTTGATCAATGAGGCGAGGAGAAGAGAGAAGCATGAGAATACAGTCAGTAGAGCCTGTGCAGAGGGAATAGTACAAACTTGACAGAAAAAGCAGACTCCCACCATCCATGCATTTTGGAAGTTTTTGGCAGCTTCTCATGCTTGAGAACATTTCAAAGGCAGGATTACAAAAGAAGACATGACATGTTCAGTTCGAAACTCTACCTGGGGCTCCGGGGACAGGGCAGGGGCAGGTACAGAGGCAGCACACGCTGTTTTGAAGGACTCACTTCAAAGCCTTCCCTTTCTCCCTCTCTGAGCAGGCAAGGATCACAGCCCGGCACATGAGCCACCGCCTCTCCATTTAGACAATAAGGAGGAGGATTAGTTAACCTGAGACTGCTTTACCAACCTGTGCCTCTGACCTAAATACCACAGTTAAGCACCAGGGGTTTGTGAACGCAGGACTCGCGGCAGGAACTGGAGTGATACCAAGCCGGCGCTGGGCAGCCTTTGCTCTAACCAAGTGCTTTACAAAGCAGCTGCCGTCTTGCGCCTATGAATTATGAATATATTCACGGGATAGGTTTGTCAAATACCACAAACATGAGGTCACAGAGAAGACCTAAGTAGTATCACCTCCTTAAAGCAATAATTAACATGACTAAACAGCAGCATCAACCTACTCTTTTGCTTTTTCCCTGGGAGGATTTTCTTGGCTAGAAACTCCTGCTACATAACGATGTTCACCTTGTCCTTACCCAATGGCATGCCTAGAGTGCAGAAAAGAAAATACTGAAAAAAACCGCAACCAAACCCCAAAATAAACGAGACTTGGCAATAACTAAAAGCTCAAATTTACAACTACTTGAGATTTTTAAATTGTTGCACTGATTTTTATTTTCTTTTCACTGTTCAAAACTTCATTTCTCCCATGGAAGTAGAGAAGGGAGGAGAAGAAAACTACCACTGTTTGAAAACTCCTTTTTCTAAGCCTATCATCTTTGTTAATAGCCTCTAATGAATAATTCACTCAGGGATAAACATGCTACCATTATTATTTTGTCAGCAGAGTCAGTATGATTCAGAGGGGAGCAGTCATATGACTGTCACACTTCCCAAATTGTGAAAAGATGTGGGAAAACAAAAATTAGCATCTGAGAGAGGAGGCTTAACTTTTACTACTGTGAACAACTGAGCAGTCTGTGGCTGATTTGAAATACATACACAAACATACAAAGGAAGTATTACTGTCCAACAGAAACCACTCTAGAGCAGACAGGTTTCTTTTCCCTCAGAGGCCTTAGAATGAAAGAGAAAAATCACTGTGAGTTAACCAATTTATTACACCAACTTGGCCAGAAAAAGCAGAGTTCTTTGACACACAACCCCTCTTCCTAGGGTCTTAAATCATATTGATTTTAAAAGTGCTAAGATTGTAAGAGTGCATCCAGGCATGACAGCTCATACTTTCTATGTCAGACTTCCCTTTTGTACACCTGTCTTTTGAAACATGTGATAAAAGAGTCATTGCAAAGTAAATATCTGCACACAGAACACTGCCATGGCCAGAAGAGTGGAACCATTCCTATAGGTACCTGCCAGAAACCACTGACATCTGCTGGTTTCCAGAAAACAGGACTATGGAGGCCAAGACAAGGCATAATTTTACTGCCTTATCAAAGGCCCCTTTGTGTGAGTTTATGTGACAGGGTTCTCCAGCTCAGGAGGGAGGAATGTTTACCAGCAAGCAGCAGGCTGAGGAGATTATTACATGCTGAGAAGCAGCATGTGAAAGTCTCCCAGGACTGTTAAGCTCTGGAGACCACTTGTTCTGTTAAATCCACCAGAACTGATAAATTCAGAATTCTAGGAGCCTTCTGGCTGTGCACAAAGCCACTACACACATTAGTATCAACCATGGTTTGCATTAATTTGGGTCACGCACAAACAGGTTGTGGTTGCTACATGCAAACTAAAAACCCTACAGGATTACACATCTGATGAAGCAAAGAGCTCTTCAAAGGACTTTGTAACTTTCCTAGGAGCCAGAGGTCCCAGGGTGGGGACTGACCTTCCACTCTAACACTCATAACTACTTCTACAGAGTAGTCAAGTGTTAGACTTAGGTGAATGTGTGGTGTGCATAGTTATCTGCTATCAGTAACAGCTTTAGTAGCAAAAAGCCTTCTGTTCCTTGGGATGTGTATGTTTCCTAACTTGATCTACTATCATGGAAAGAGAAATTTATTTACAGAATCAAACATCCAACAATTTTATTAGTTATTTCTTGACAATACTAATTCCCCCATAACCAGGACTGTTGCTGCCACTGATTTAACTTCTCAAGTGACTTGTTCAAAAAAGTATTTGCAAAACCCACTTTATAAGAAAAGATCTCACTTCCAAAACTTTCTTGGAGGTCCAGAAAATGGGACTCCAACAGTTCATGACAGAAACATGGCTAGCCAACTTAAACATTTTTCTAGTCCATGCAATTTAGGCTTCTCATTTGAACACTAGCATGTGCAGATATTAACCATCATGAGAGACCAAATAAGTAGGTTAACACCTTTGGTTGCTTTTACTTCTGAAAGGCACGTTTAGGAAACGAAATACTTCTAAACAAAATGCCTGCTGCTGCCACTTGAAGATAATGTTCTAGAGAGCCTGAATCTTTGTTAACGTCTGCTCCATTTTTCCCTTATTCCTGGCCAAAAAACACACATACCAGCAGAAACCTTTCAAGTATTTCCAGGAGACATTTAGATTTTGGCACATAAAAGTACAGCACATGCAGTACACCTAGCAATTGCATCACTACCACTGAAAGTTGTACCATGCTGTTATGCATTACTAGCCAGTTGAAGAACTGCTCCCAGGAATCTTAGAGCTGTTAGGAAAGTGTTTAATGATCTCATCTGACGATTTACAAAATAAGCATTCATGCCTCAGGAAAGTCTCTTTAGTAGGAACATGTTGTTACTATTCTACCCTAATAATTTCACTTCTACACTGCGGTGATTTTTCTGTTTGGTTCTTTAAAGGAAACTCCATGTGCTTAGCAGCTTCTCTGCATTTGTCTCGCTCTGTTACTTCAACAAATGGATGTGAACACAAATGGAAGTTTCTCGTTAAAGACAGACAAACAATAATGGTTAGTTACAACACGAGAGCAGGCTTCTATATGGTGACAAAAAATCAACTGCTGGAGTGTTTACATTGCTTTGCAAAATCTCCTTCAAGTGCCCTGAACTGAACACTAGCTTTGTTGCTCTGAAGGTTTCTGTTCCAACAGCTTAACAAGGCCTTGCCCTTAGCTGCAAGCTACAGGATTGCATCTTGAGATTTTTTGCTTCATTTTAGTGTTTATAATCGGGAGATTCTGGAAATTCCAGTGACAACTGGCTGCCAACTCCTAACAATGGGTTCTTACACTTTGACTATTACCTGACTGTGGCTTAACAAAGAAAGAATTGTAAAACACCCTCAACTTCCTCATCCAGTAAATACTGAGATTCAAATACCCATGACAATTTCTTACGACATTCTTGACATCTTAATGGAAGATTTCCCTTTTCTGTAGCTAAAAAAGGAGTAATCTTATACTTTGAATATCTCAAAAAGGAAGCTATATCACTAGACTGGGTTAAGGTTACAAAGCACAGTTCTCTTATTTACTGTTTTTCTTTTGCAATTGTTTTGCAATTTTATGTGCATCAGTTCACTCCTGTTGTCAGAATGAGAAGATACCTTGGACTGAAAAACATCACCACTTAATGCTTCTAGAGGACACACATACAAAAGTTGAACTTTCTGATGAGGCAAAAAGAATTATTCTGAAACATCCTTTGAGTCAATAAATATCTTCCACTTTTTCTGCCAGACTTTTATTGTCAGAGAGAGATCATGCTGGAGATGTGAACTATTAACTTTTTGCAGAGAAAATGAAAAGCAAAACTCTGAGTTTACAAAAATGGTGACAAGCAATAAGAATGTTTTACTTATATAAAGCAGAGATAAAAGGAAGCAAATTACTGTGATTTGGGATTTTCTAACCTTTCTGCCCCTCATGAAGCTAGTAGGAAAATTTTGATTAAAAAACTACTATCTCAGCAAGTAGTACAGGTCATTCTCTTCCTAGAAGCATAATCATGATCTTCCTCAAGCCAGTGAAAGGAGGAATAATAAAAGAGTTGCCCAATATTATTTAAACTACCATGGAGCCACAAGCATCAGCAGACAATCATCTGACTCGGGGATTGAGCAAGCCTATCCTCTGACCCTGAAGGCAGGTTAACATCCAAGGAAGAAGAGTTTCCTCCAGGACTTACCAGTGAGATCAACCCTACCACTAAATTGTATGGGAATGGACCTCTCAGACCTGAAGCAGCTTTATTAGGCAGTGAATCTTCATGAGTTCTTGAAATTTGGTTAAGAGGTCTGACCTGTTTCTCCACCTGGAATAAATACTCCATAAATTTGAGGATAGACTCCAGAAGATAGGGCTGAAAGGTACAGTTTTGTTCAAGTGGTATCACTGGAAGTTATTTACAAGGTTTGACATATCATGAAGATTAGCTGCCTCTTCTTTGAATTTGTCAAGCTCTATACTCAAATAATGAATTACAATTGGTTGTATGACTTAGATCCTTTATATACCTGCTTTAAGATTTGTAAAAAAGGCTTAAATTTTACATGTGTAAACAGTCATCTTTCAAGTTCAATAAAACTAGTTTAAAGAGTACACACTAATTATTGTTTTTTTTTCTAAAATAGTTTTTATAGTCCAAGAATTATGATTTTGGAGGAATTATTAGAAAATAGCTTAAAAATATATTTTCAAAATCTGTACAAAAATAAATGACTCAATCTTTAAAATTAAATTCTTCCAATAGTCCTCAATTGAAATACCAGTATTTATCTGTAGAAACAACACAGAAATGCTATAGAACACAAAGCAGTATAAGTACCCATGAAAATATAAATATTATTTAATGGTATAACTTTAATAATTTCTTTTTCAAAATAAATTTAGTCAATACTTTCTAGGACTTGGCCAGTCTCCACACAATCATATCTGAACTGAGCTGAGCTTCTGCTATTTTCAAAGCAGTCTTCTGGTACAGGGCACCATTCACTGTTTGGTTCATACTTTGCACACTCTCTTCCCGCTCATTCTGAAGCTGCTGTCGGAATTGCTGGACTCCTTCCTCAGTGCCCAGTGAAGAAGCCAGAGGAGCATTATTGATTTTCTTGCCAGACTCATTCCCCCATGTCAAGCTGTTTTCAGCTTTAGTTTCTTTTCGAAAAAGAGAATTCTTCAAGGTGAGCATTTCCTTTTCCAGAGCCAGTGCTAACTGTTCAGTAAGTATTCCTTTGCTTCCAGATCTCAGGAGTTTTACTCTGCAACTTGGAGGGAGAGCTCTAGAAAGGCTGTGAAGACACTGGAACAAGACAGTCAGATTTCTGTAAAACAAAATAAGTATACTCTGTAGTTTCCACCCATCACAGAAATATCCTAGCCAGATAAAAGATCAATCCAAACACAGGAATAAAAATACAGAGAATACAACCACAGCCCATAAACATGGGGGTCACTAAATATTAACAAAATGGGATCAAAAGTGAATAGTACCACGTAAAATCACTTTTCAGAAGGAAACAAAAGCCTTGAGACTTAAAATTTTACTGGTCAATTGCTTAAACATTTCAGCCTTTCCTATTAGGTAAAGGAAATCAACTCCTAATTTGAGGAAAAGATTGAAACTCACTACAAAATACACTCTTAACAGTTACACTTTTTCTATTTTTTTTAGCTTGAGCTCCTCAAAACAGCAACATTTGTCAATATCCCAGAAGTACTTTTTATGTCATATGCCTTATCCAGCTAAGTCATAAATTATGGCAGTATTACTAACTTGCTTAACCTGGTTTAAGAAATATTTGTCCAAGAGTCTACCTCAGAAATGACATCAGTGAGACTCTTCAGATTATTTCCTTTACATAATCATGATAGATAGGAAATCACTATGGCAGAAATACATAAAAAATGAGACATTTATTTTGCAATACTAAACTAAAAGATGACATAGCAATAAATTTAAATTAGGGTTTGTAGTTTGACTTTTTTTTGTTTTAATATTAATATATGAATATTTATTATTTAAGGGGTTTTTTTTAAATTAACACATTGAAGGAAAAAATTACAAATTAAACATTATACTAAGAATAATGTAAGAAAAAAGTCATATAAAATTATGATGCAGCAAAATTAAGAGAAGGGATAGTACCAAATAGGTATTAATGGAGACTAGATTTATTTGTAATTCAATGTTCCAGCCTAGACAAAATTAAATAACTCAGTTCAGGTTCTGCCATAGTCTTGATCTGAAAACAGGTCTGTTATTGGTGATTGTTATCATATCATCACATTGGCAGCCTATTCGTTACTATGTCTGCTGCTGTTTATGGTACCAGTAAGAAACAGCATGAAGATAAAAAAGGGTGTATGGAAGATGAATATTAGCTATGCTTTTCAAGTGATTTTACCTGCAAAATATCGTTAGAAGGCCTTCAAATGGATTTTTCAGGGCCCAATTAAAAATTGTACCATGGACATTTCCTGCTTTATGACAGAATATGTTGTCCTGGCACTCCTTAAATGGTGTGCATTCCATTTCTCCCAGTAACCATGAACTGACTGGAGTCAATGTGCAGTCACAAGACACAATCTGAAAGGAGAATCTAACAGACACTGCAAGGACAGCAAGTATATCTCCCATGGAACCTGCAAGAAAATACAGTAAAAAGGGTATTTGAAGTAAATATTTCGATCATGTTGCATGCATTAAATGAGCTTTGATTTTTGGCTCATACTCCCAGTTTTTTGTGAAGAATTTGCACCTGACCTCAGGCATTCTTTGGGAATTTTCTTCTCACCAAAGTTCTTATCCCTACTTCTGCCAAGGAAAACAGCTGATTAATGGAGCACCACTAATATAATAAAAGCTCTTAAGATAAATATCACCTTGCCAAAAGAAGACTATTAATAGCCTACTGTGATAGTAAGATGACATGTTTGCTTTAGCAGTGACACAGCATTAAAGGAAGAAAAATTAAAATTCATGGCAAACAATAAAAAGGATATTTCATTACCTGAGCAAAAGCCCAGTTCAAAATCAATTCAATCAGGAATATTAAAAAAATTAAAATAAATTACCTTAATATACACGTAGATGAGGAAGAGCTTCAATTACTTTGGAATTATTTAAGAGGCAGTAGTATGTCAGAAAAAAACTTCCATATCTAATTACAGTATCTTATTTATAGAAAAAGCATAGGCTTCAGCATTCTGTACTCAAACTTCCAGATACCCTTCAACACCAACGCCAGCAAAACCTTATAGCAACCCACTAAACATTTTTTTCCATTTTGAAAAATGTTTTATCTCCTATTTCACCCAGCTTTATTTCCCAAAAGGTCTGTGCAGCTCATGTTCAGAGAAATTTAGCTCGGCATCACCTAGAATAAACAGAAGAATCAAATATATATTTATAAATCCAAAGCACATAAATCCATTTACCTGTACAGTAACTATTATCCCTCAGCATCTTTACTGAATATCTGCCATTTGAAATATCTTCCAGACTTAAGAAAATTTTCCCACAGAGTACAGTAATCTTTTTGCTCTGCTGTAAACTATCACTCTGCTGGTCTTGCTTCCTGCCATGCAGAAGAACTATGCAGCACACACGATGGAATGCCAAGAGTGGTGAAAGGCTGGTGACAGCAGTGACTGTCTTTGCTCCATCCAGCTGAATCCTTGAAGATCTCTTAGGAAACTCTTTTTTCAGCTCATTCCTGCTATGTAAGTCCAATTTAATCTTTTTTGGAGGAGGTTCAATTTGACTTGAGGAGACTGCCAATGCTGAGAAGGCTTCGTTCAGTTTAATGATTTTATTTTGACACTTGATAATTGGAGAAATTGAAGAGAAGTCTTGATCCATCACTAAAGATAAACTGACATCACTCAGTGACCTGTGAAAATCCACACAATATGACTGCACTCCCAGTTCACGTTTTTGCCTTCTGACAAATAACCATAACTCTGCAGATGCATACAGACACTTAAGATTACCATAAATTCCAATACTATTTCAGATAAAGTCACAGACTTTGCAAAGAAACTAAGTCTTCTCTTCACTGTTTCATATAAACTTAGTATAAAGATTTTTCAAAATGTGGACTGAATTTTCAAAGAGCTTCTAGGAGTCAGATGCCTCATTTTAACCAAAAGAATTTGGATGTTTAATTCAGCCAGAAAAAGCTGAAAATTCTATGTAACCTGTACATTATGACATTTATGGATTATTTATAAAGATTTGACTTTCTTTTTAATAAAAAAATGCAGAAAATATAAATTCTGCCCTTTTGAGGACTAGAAGCTCTTCTGATACTCTACATTTTTATAGATATTCAAACAAAATTGAATGTAGAGTAAAATAAAAGGTTTAAGATACTATTACCTTGAACATGCAGCAATTTCCTGAAATGTATGAAGTACTTTATTTATTCAACACAGGGCTCTTTCAGTGAAATCCTAATATTACTGTTCAGATCCTCTCCCAATGAATATATTATTCTGTCAATCAATTCAATCTCAAGATGTCACTGACCTTTGAAAGTCTTATGAATGTCTAATTTTCTTTATAGAGAAGTATCATCACCTCACAATGCAATCTATGATATCACTGCCATCTTGCATTAGTAGGAAGCACAAAAATGATGAATAAAGAATTACAGTGCTGGAGTTGGAGATAAAGCAAGTCTTTTTCCCCACAAACACAGGTTGTTGTACACAGTACTGAACTGGAGCCCAGGTCACCCAGGCTCTGCTGCTGGCCTGCCAGCTAACTTTGGACAAATGGCTTCTCCACAGATTTTTTCTCAACTGTAAAGATGGGGGAGAGGGCTTGATTGCTGCTGGTTTTTAAAATCTCCTGAAGATTTTTGAAGTTATACAGGAATGAAGCGTTTCACTTTTTTTTTGAAAAAGGCAAAGGCATCATCATTAAAGCGAAAAGAACAAACACTAAAAAGGCAAAAAACCCAATCTTTTGCCTCAGTGGCTCTTAAGAGAGGCTGTCAAGAGGATGAGGTTAACTTTCTTGTAAAGTTTCAGCAATCTGGCAGTTGAGAAAGAATATAGCCACAGCTCCAGCAGAATGGCCAGAGGGCCTAACAGGTCAGCTCCCTCACAACCACCTGAATGATTTTCAGTGACATCAGTAGTCTTTGAGCTCAGCCTCAGCTACACTGCCCCTGGGAACATGGGTCAAAAGATAAGCTCTGACTCTGCTAAGGTTTACATTATACAATTCACATTGTAATTTTATATTTTACGTAATCATCTTTTTTCACACAGTTTCAACTTAGTTCTCTCTCTGTAAGGGAAAATGACATAAGTAGTATTTACAACTAGAACAGAGTAATTAAAATAAATAGAATAAACAAATAATTTTAAAGATGATAATAAAAATAAACAAACTTTTTGAAGGTTTAAGTATTGTATAACTGATTGTTCCACATAATTTACACAAAATACAAGCTTTGCAAGCATTTTGATTAGGTACTTAATTAGAAAAGTTCAATTCAAAAGCTAAGTATTTATTAGTTGGTAAGAGAATTTAACACATTTTCTTTTGTGCATCTTGAAGCAAACCAGCTAGGAATGGCAAGTAACTAACACTAAAGCATCAGGAACTAAGACAGAGCTTTATTTACAACACATACTGATGTTAGCATTGCTATGTCCACATGGACTATAAAGAGCCAGAATTTTTGTCAAAGAAAGCTCTTTTGTAAAAGGTCTCCAGTAGGGTTGCAATTATGCTCACAGAACTGATTTCTGGCTATATAATGCTTTCTGCACAGTGCTAGAGAGCAAGCAAGCAGCAGCAAGAATACTGACAAAGACATTTGAAATGCTTTAAATGGGAATGTTCAAATTTCCTGCAGAGCTTAACCTACACATTTATTTAATATAAAACTACCAATGAAATTATTAGATAAGTGTATATACTCACAAATAAAATGATTCAGTTAGTTTTACTCCAACTACCAGGCTGTCACCCACAACACGCTGCCACAATTCCTCTGTGAAGTGCTCTGGGACTTTAGGTGCCAATGATGTCTCTTTACTAAGAGAATCAGCAGGATTTTCTACATCATCCCAGAGAGACACAAGGCCTTCCTTACAGAAAAATGTGGGGTTTTAGATAAATTAAGTAGAGACATTGGTTCTTTTTATACTGCATTACTTTGTGTTTTACCACAAGTGACTACTGTAGGAGTTTTAAGATACATAAAATGAGACATATATATATATAAACTAGCTTATTCTCTACAATAAATAGAATTGAATTTTCTTAAAACACATTATATTATTATGTAAAGTACAACTTATTCTCTCCTTGTAAACACCATGTCAAAATCTTGACCTGTCATACAATTAATTGTCCAAAGATTAAGGTGCTAGAATTGATATTATTGTATTGAATTGCTCAATACTTTGCTGTCAAAACCTAGAAAACTTGAAAGATATCACAGCAGTAACTGAAAAGGAGATCAGTTCCATTTCAATTAAATTAGGTTTCTTTTGAGCAACATATTAAAATAAAATTTTCCCAACCTCCATCACCTTCTCAGCCCACAGTTCACTCTGCCCACATCATAAAATCAATTTTGCTCATATAGTTCTTTGACAACTCCCTTTTTGTAACTTGTGAGATTACAGACAGATATTCAATATCTAGGCAACTGTGCCAATTAGAAATGTACACTCCCCTCGTGTTTGTTGCTAACTCTGTTAGAGGTTACTCCTCCATACCACTCAGTTGTCAGGAGGTATTGTGCACATCAATTTCAAGTAGAAACAACTAAATCTACTCCTAACTACATATATTGGCAAGTTAAGAAAATGAACCTGACTTAAAAAGAAGATTAATGAGTTTTGATAGTGTCAACCCCTACAGGTGAAAGTGGTAAGTGGATGAGGGCAGCACCCTCTACAAATGGCTTGGCAGAATTCAGAAGTGATCTGGCCCATCTCCTGCATTTTACCTCTTTTGAGGTTGGTAGAATATGGGTTCTTTCTTCAACAAGATCTATTAATGCTCTGCAAGACTCAAGAATCACCCTCTTTTGGAGTCCTAAATGCTGCTGTAGCTCTCGAACAGAACTCCAACCAGCCTGTAAAAGATTATCATTAGACTACTGCACATAAAGAAGGGATATTAAAGCTATCAAAATATCTTTTCAGCTTTCCATTTTTATGCAAGAATCACAAGTAATGTTTCTAAAAATGTTCAAGTCAGGCTCTCCGTTTTTAAAATATGAACATCAGAATCTTGGTCTTTCAATATTAAACCTAGAGTTTAAGAAAATATCAAAGGTAAACTTAATCAAATTATGTAGATATTCAGATACATTTCTGTAGATATCTTTAATTATTAATTCTGCTTCACTTTTACATGGATAGAAGTTTCATTTTCTTATCAGGATTTGTATTGATTATTGGTCAAGTAAATGTATTGAAGAGTTGACAGACATACAGGCAGACACACATGTTGACTGTGTCTCAGTTAAACAAAACACAATGAAAAAAAATCCCCCCAAAAAACCAAACAAGGCAAACCAACCAAAAAACAACCCTCAAAGAAAAAAAAAATCATGCCATCTTCTCAGGTTTTAAGCAAGCTCCTCAAAAGCTTTTTATCTGGAAAGCAAGATCCTGAGAAGTCCAATGCTGTCAAAGAGAGAACAAACTCAACCCTGGAATGCAAAATCAAACTTCCCTTTTCCCCATCCCCTTTAGAAAATCCCCCCAAACACATAACACACATAAATCAATTATAAGCCCAAATACAAAAGCAGTTCTTGTAAGTGAAGTGATGTCCTCTGCTCAAGCTGCAATGGCAAAGAGCATTTAGACTGACAGGACTCTCATGAAAAGTTCTCTAAAAAAATTGTCACCTATCAAACTGTGAATCTAAGCACCAGATTCCAAGCAATAATCCAGGGCCAGACATGAGTCAAGAGAAGAAAATGAAGAGTTAAGAATGAAGGTGAGTCCACAATACCTTCCTAATTTAGGTCATCAGAACACCAAGCCATTATTTACTCCCATTGGAGACACCTCCTGAATAAACAACTGAGAACCAGAAAATAAATGGGGAAGCACAGATGTGGAAGCAGTCAAAATGCCCAAACATTCACTGCTGTATGCTTGCTGACCAATCTGACTTTTGCAAGCCCTTTTTCCTCCTAAGGCAACACAAGAAAAAGACCTGAATTCTACCACATAGCAAACCCAAGACTGAGTAGTGTCCCTCATCAACCCTCTGTCACAAGTGACAGGCACATCCTTTTCTGCTATATGCCAAGATGTACTGCACTACAAGCATCAGTAGGAGTTACAAGCTTTGTGCTCCAGAACTAAGAAAATAAAACTACATCACTTAGAAGAGAAAATAAACATGAACATAAAAACAAGGCAGTCCAGAGCCAAAGACAATAGAGCTGTGAATAAATCCAGAATTATGGTCCTTACAAAACTGTCAAGTAATGGGGGGGAGAACAGACCAGTGGATATAAAGACACTTCTTTATTTCTGCCAAAACAATCAACTAAAACCAGGAGAAACTCTGTAACCTCAGCTGTTGCAAGGTAACTGCAGTACTCTGCCAAAGGATGTCTTCTTCCTAAGATACCAAAATACATTTAAAAGTGAAAAAAAACTTCCAAGGAGAAAAGACTGGATTCAGGCCCAAAATAGTGTATACAAAATAAACACAGAACAATTCAAAATTGCTCAAGCTGATCTGTTTTTCAATTTCACTGCCCACAAAAACCGCAAAATGCGGGTTTTACATATTACTGTGTATGACTTAAACTTACTTATACAGTGGACTATAACTCATTCCTGCCAGTTCTCACATGGCTGAGAAAACAGCTGTGCAGACGTGAAACGAGGGTTAAGTAACAAGGATGAAAACAGGCTGCATCTGCTATTTCATTTTGCTCTAAACACAAGATTCCATGGAGATTGTGAAAACTTGATTTGATTGCAAATTTCTAGAATACCTGAATTTTGATGATAAATATCAAGAGGCACCACTTCAAGACTAAATAACCTTTGAAAATTCCCAAGTTAAGCAGAACCCATGCACTGTTGCTTCAAAACAAGCACCCTTGAAATTCAATTATATATCAGATTATAAAAGACAGCAATAGTTCCCTGTTCAGCAAATAAAATACAGAACAATGGGGATTTCAACAAGGAAAAAACAGTGAGGGTAAAAAGAAATATCTGCACTTACTTCCAAATTCATCAGCTTGTTAAAACACAGCAAATTTCCAACTGTTTACAGTGCTTGTAGCTAGCACATGGCTTTGGAAATTAGAGATTAAAAAGATCTAAAAGCACAGAAATGTTAGGTTTTATAAGGGACTCTGGTCTGTAACAGCTATATTAGCACACAATAGATAAAATACCCAGCCAGTGGCATATTTCCAGCAGAACCACTAGCAAGTGCAAACCAGATAATTCATTTGATCCTGACAGAGATTCACAGAGCTGTACAAGTGGAAGCCAATGGAACACAGAATGTGCAGCTGTTAAAGGCAGGGTGGACAACCTTCATTACAATTGTGGAAAGAGCAGCCAATAAGAGACAGAAATTAATTTCTGTTTTGTAGAAGAGCAATGTAACAAGTAACACAATGAGTAGGGCAAGAATGCAGCAGTGAAGTCAGTTTTAAAATATGACTGTCAAAAAGGAAAAAAATGTAGAAACAGAAAAAGATGCATTCAGAAGGAAGATTGCCCTTCTGCATGTTAAAGCCTAACATGCAAACTGTAAAAAAGTAGGATTGGAAGAGACCTCAAGAGATCCTCAAAATTAATCCAGTTTCTATTTTCTCGGCGTTCTAAGAGAGGAAAAAAATATTTTGTCCACTGTTCTCCAAACAGCTTTTATCTTTTGGATAATGCATAACATCTCTTTAGATATCTTGTTTGTCATTAGAACTTGAAAGGTCATTTCTTTTTTGGTTTTTCCCTAATATGTCCTTATTTTATTTATTTATTAACTGGTAAACTATGGCAATTAATTTGCTTCATTTTTAAAAGCTGAAAATAAAACTGCCGCAATACCCTACTTAGTTTTCACTAATTCTCAAGTGACAGGAATAATTACCTCATATCTCATCTTTAGAGCACCCTTAGCAAACTAACAATAGTCTCACATCATTGACTCAATATGAGATTCACGTTCTCCCCAAAAGCTTTTTTTTCTTAAATAACCTTCCTATTTGTCAATTATTATCCATTTAGTATAGGCTAATATACACACTCCAAAAGAATATGTTGGGTGGGAAACTCCAAGTTTCCCCCAGTTTGCTTTATAAATTATGCTAATTCAAAGAAGGATACATTTTAGCTTTATCTACAGTATTTTTAAAAACTATCCTTATAAAACCACTAGTAATAGGAGCATAAACATCAGAGGATGGTGAAATAACCACTGTCACCAATTTGTGTAAATGCACTCAGTAGGAACCTGCCACTACATGACCTGTATGTAATGGGGAGCAAGAGAAGTAAACATTCTAATTTTTTTTAAGCTGGTACTTAAACATGAGTAAAATGACTGCTACAGAGCTCTGATAAGATAGCTTCAACATTATCTCAAACTTTTAATTAAAATTAAATTACGCCTCTACAATTACCTGAATGCACTTATAACAGAGAGAAAGGAAACACCACAGACTACCACTGATTCAAGAATAAATACTTAACCATGTTGTCCTTTTCCCTGAACCACTTCTTCAACAATAACAGTATCATTAGCCTCACCCTTTAGATAATGCAACGATACAGAACAGTAATTTATAGAAAACATGGAGGCAGAAACGTTGAGTACAAACCTGTAATCTTGTTTCAAGGGCTCGGAGAGTAAGCAAACCAGTCTCTTGCAATCCTTCTGCAGCAGGAACATCATGTTTGTAATTGATACCACTCTGAAAGGAAAAAAAAAAAACCAAAACCAAAATCCTGAATGAATTCAAAAGCTGAAAGTAAGGTACAGGCTATTACACAGCATTATAAAAATCTGGGGGAAAACACAGCAAACCAGGACAATCACAGTATGTCTTTTTTTTTTTTTTTTTTTAAATCCTATTTTCTGAAAGCAATTAGAATTTGATAGTACATAATGGACAGACCCAATTATGAGAAGATAATTAACAAGCACTATGGCCTTAATTAATTTAAGGGTTCTTAGCCAAAAGGTAAGCATTGTGGCAAAACTATTACATATGCGAAGCACTTTCAGCTGCATTAATTTCCCAACAGAATGTTGAAACAATCATAGAAGCAAAATAATATCTTCAGATAATTTAAGATTACAGCAGGAAAATTGTATTCAAACTTCAGGGCATTTCACAGAATTTCCAATTTCACTCTGCATCAATACTTTAATGATTTGTTGAGGTTTTCTTAATTTAGTAAGCACAGACTGAGTAGCTGAGAAAAGGCAAGCTCAACTTACTGCATAGTTGACCTCCCCAAGATCTGTTATTTTGAATGTACTTAACACGTCTGTATTGGAGTCATCCTTAAAAAGCAGTAACAGCTGTTCACTTCCAGAGCCAATAAAATCATCCACCAGAACACACTTCACTTTTTGCCATTTGGAAGCCACCTACAGTAGAAGAGGTTTTAAAACACATTTATTAGAATAAATCTTGTATTTGAGATCTCATTTGGTGAAGCTTGCTTTCCATTAAGAGGGAGCCTATTCAATTGTGTGAAATACAATAATATTTAGAAGTTTCAAGCTCTCACTCTCACCCCATCATTTAGAGCCTATGTAACTGTGAAAAAATAGCCATTTCTCCTTAAAGATCACTTTCCAACTACAGGTTACAGAGAAGATGACAACTTTTCTATGTATTCAAACTGCTGAACAGCTGAATGTTGTAACATTTATTTAGAAGCAATAACACCTGAAGATCAGTTATAGTCATTACATCTTTGACATTGAGAAATATCTTTGTTTCACAACAGACTTAAATATGTCTGAAAGTTAAAGATAAATTTTCATAATAATGCCAGCAACTAAATAGTACAAATTTTTATTTCCTGACTCATACAAGTCTTCCTGTCAGGTTACTACAGAACCCTAGCTTTGAACTAGTTAAGAATAACTAGTAAACTTTGTGTCCTAATTTTATGAAACAATAGCAAGGCTTTTTCTTGTCATTTTCATAAAATAACATTTTCTAGAAACAGCTTCTTGTTATTAGGAATTAAGGCTCAAAAAACTTTGATGTTCCAACGAGTAGTTTACACTTTGCAAGTATGTGAGGTTACACAAATCATCCAGGCATATAAATGCCTTATAACTTCAAGTTTTCACACTACTGCAGTTTTCAAATAGTAACAGCAGCTTTGGTCAGATTCATAAATGTATTACTAAAAGAGAGAACCCCAGCTTCTTTTTCAGATATATAAGCAAGCAATGGAAGCAAAACAATGTCATACTTTAGACAGGTTGTTTTACCAGCAGCAACAATAACAAACAAACAAGAAATCTGAAGGATTTAAATATGCAGCTTTTCAGTTGCAGGACTTTCAGTAAGACAATATGTACAAAAAAGATTTCAGTAAAATAGAGCTGTTTGGAGCTGCCAGTACCTGTAAGCTGCCTCTCCTCTGTACAACACAGCTATTTCCAGAGGCAAAAGACACAACAAATAGCAAATCACGGCTACTGGTTAGAGCTGGTTTTACTGAACACGGCTTTTGGTAAGGAAGCTCACAAACACCTTTAGGAACACCATCTTGGAACCAAATAAGCTGGTTCTTGTGGGTTATGGCAACAAGTGAAATTCGGAGCTGTTTTTTCAATCTCTCACTCTTGCAGATGTAGACAGAAGATACCACTCTGCTGTAAGCATGAGGCATGAAGCACGTGCCAGTCAGCATTTTTTGTGTTTCGATTGCATAGCCAAAGAACTCACTACCCCAGATGGCTCTGTCTGAAGCAGAAAACCCATCTGGATCTTCAGTCTCTGGCAGGCAAGCTGCTCTTATCCCTAAGGCAACACTGCCTTCACCCACAATTTCCCCTGTCCACACTACAGAAGAAAGCTGAACAGGAGCACTTTGAACCACGCAGTTGTTGGAAGAGATGTAGAACAGCTTGTTGGCATGTCTCCATAACAATGATGGGCCAGTGAACAACCTGATGTCTTCTTTCAGCTCATAATCCAATTTAAAATAAAAGGACCTCTCAAACTGGTTTGAACTGTGAAGCAACAATAAAAAGTATTTGACATTGTTCTGTTTTTTCTTCTTCATCAAAATACAGGGAAGAATAATCCCTGTTCTGGAATCTGTTGTGCAGCTACAACAAATCACTTCAATTTCTGAGTGACTGGCTTCCATGCTGAATTCTCCAGAAGACATCTGAACAAACAGCTTAGTGTCTCTGTTGAATGCCATCCTTCTGACACATAAATTGATTGTTTTATCATCTGCTTTCTCTGCACGCTTTGGTTTTGACAACTGAAATACAAGGACTTCACCATTGTAGGACAAGAATTGATCTTGCTCACTCAGAAGCATCTTGATTTATCTTTATGTATATTCCTTCCGCAAGAAAATTATGTGTCTCTATTTCTGTCGGGCTTATTTCTTTGGGTAATTTTAACCTTCCTGGACATTTTCCACCTAAAAAGCAAATAAGAAAAAAAATTAAATTATTTTGGGACTAGATGAACTGAGCCTTAAGAATAACTATGCATTGCAAAGCTATGATACAGAAAAATCTAAGAATGAAGCCAGTATGTACTTTAATCTCACTGATTAATAATGAAGCTAAATAACTTTGTACTGAAAGATTTACATATCAGAAACGTTTCTTTACCAAAGTATTAATTCTCTGGTTATCAACAGCTGCACGGCACAATATAAATTGACAGAAAACAAACCACATACTCACAATTCGTGGGATGGCATTGAAGGTGTCAGCGCCACAAATACGCTGAGCACACTGGAAAGTAACGGTGCTTTGAATACTAAAATTAAAGAGCCTTCTCTCGGGCGTAGTGCTTATTAATAGTTATAATTTATTTTTAGTTAAAATTATAAGGCCTCGAAGGAGAAAGTTCTCTGAAAAAGCATACAGTCATTTTGCGGCCAAGGGACTCCCTCCCTCTCTCCCTCTTGGCCCAGAGAAGGCCCCGGGGACCCGGAGGGGACCGCAGCCGTCCCACCAAGCCTCACTCAACTTGCGGGTTCCGCAGCGACGCTCCTCTCCCGGCCCAGGCCGCGCTACCGCCCGCCCCGCCGGGCCCCGCTAGCTCCCGCACAGAGCCTGGCTACAGACAAAGGGCAGCGACCGCAGGCTCCGGGCCTCCGGCGGGGCCGTGCGCGGTTCCCGGCGGTCCCGTTACTGCCGCTCCCGGGGGAATGTGCGCGGTTCCCGGCGGTCCCGTTCTGCCGCTCCCGGGGGCTGTGCCCGGTGCCCGGTTCCCGGCGGTCCGGCTCTGCCGCTCCCGGGGGATGTGCCCGGTTCCCGGCGGTCCGGCTCTGCCGCTCCCGGGGGATGTGCGCGGTTCCCGGCAGCCCGGCTCTGCCGCTCCCGGCGGGCCCGCTCCGAAGCTCCCGCCGCGGGGAGCATGACGGGAGCGCGGGGGGCGGGGCCTGCTCCCGCCGGTCTCCCCGGCCCCGCCCCCCGGGCTCCGCTCCGTCCCCTTTTCCCGCCGCTCCTCGCGCTGCCGGAGCCGCCTCAGTGCGGGCGGCGCGGGCGGACCCGCTGGATCATGGCTGAGGTGAGTCCCTGCGCCCCTGCCCCCTCTCCGCTGCCTTCCTGCCCGCCTGCCGGCTGTTCTCTGGCCAGCCGCCGCCCGCAGCCGCTCGGGGTCGGTGGTTTGGTGGGACGGGTGGCCGGGCCCTGCCGTACAGGTGAGGGGCTGGGGCTGTCTGGGGCCCCGGCCTTTCCTTTCCTTTCACGGCCCCCTGTTCCTTGTTGCCTTTCAGCAGCGACAGGATAAGGCGGCGCTGATAAGTGAGACCCGGCGGCGTTTCGAGGCGGAGTACCTGCCAGGTGAGCTGGGAGCGCTGGGTGCCGGCTCTGGGGCTTGTCCGCTGTCACTTTTCCTCTCGGGCCGGCAGGTATCCCGCTTCCCCAGGTCCGGGAGTGTGTGCGCCTTTTCACAGAATCGACCGGGTAGGAAAAGGCCGCCGAGATTATCGAGGCCAACCTGTGAGCGAACACCTGTCAGCCAGCCCACGGCACTGAGTGCCACTTCCAGTCTTTCCTTAAGCACCTCCAGGGACGATGACTGCCGTCTTCCTGGGCAGCCCATTCCGATATCGAATCACTCCTTGTGTTAAGAATTTCTTACTAGTGTTCAACCTGAACTTCCCCTGGTGCGCTTGGGCTGTCCGAAGCCATGGAAAGGTATGAGGCACAGCAGGTTTCTGTGCCGGACGGCTCTCGGTGCTCTCTCTGCCTGCTGGGTCGCTGTCTTGGGCTGCAGGATGTGTTGCTGCAAAGCTCTTGGTCCTTTTCTCTTGCAGTTGTGTTTGGTTGGCTGGAGAGTGTGGCTGGGACCTTGCTGTGCTTGGTGTTCTTTGGACATAAAACATCTCAGCGAAGGGGGAAGGGAGGCATTCTGACCTCTGAGTTTGTCAAAGAAGAGTTGTTTTTCTGGAGCAACTTGCACTTGAAATTCATGCAGGCCATAATTAAAATCATGCTGCATGTCTAACTCTTAAGTGTAGGTGCATTTAAATTTGTAAATGAAGACTGGAAGATGCTGGGGATGCCTAGGGGAGAGGGAAGATTGGGGTAAGCCTAGAGTGGTTTACTTGTATTTCAAGGTTGATTTACATTGCTTATGTTGGAAGAATGCAGAGTATGCTAACAACTGCAGTGAACAGTACGTTTCACTGTGACTATTTAGAGACTTTCTACTAAAAAATGGAAATTTTAAAGGCAAATACAGTAGAAGTCTAGTAGTTGTGTTGCCTGCATCTCCTTTAACATGAGCCTCAGTTCTGTAAACAAATGCCTCACTTTGATGTTTCTGATCAGAATTATTGAGGTTACCTTGCTATCTATCACTTTTATGTAAGGGTTATGTGCTTCTTCATTGGCTTTGTTGTAGTGGGCTGGAGCATGCCTTTGGAAAACTTTGAAGGTCTTGAGGGTGGTACAAACAACTTTGTCTGATATAGTTACTCTGCAAACTTTCACAAAGGAGACTACTTTGGCCTTGGTTAGAGATGACCTTTATTTCTGATGACAAAATTTATTATAAAGTCTTGAAGTAGAGAGAGCTTATTATATCATTTGATAATTCTGAGTCAATAAGATATCTTTGTAAAGCTCAGGCTTGAATGAGTGGAGACTCATCTTAAATTCTAAATTTTTCTGTCTCTTAATTTTTTTAATTAGCGTGTGTTTTCATATGGTAGGTGATTCAATTTGCTTTGTATTCTATTATCCCAGAGTCACACTTATAAATAATTATTTCAGAAAGCCTAGGGTGGCTCTGGGACAGTGTTGTGGAAAAGGGGTATTACTCTTTCAGTTGGTCTACCCCTTAAAATCTTGGAATTCCACAAGTTTCTCTAGTTGTAATGATGTCTCTGTTGGGCTGGTTGATACAGCCATTAAAATAACTGGATAACAAGGTAAGCTGTAATCCTGTTTACAGTGTTTTGAACACTTTTTCTCAGTAAGCCCATTTTTGGGTCGTGGTTTCAGGCTCTTGGCCCTTTCAAGAAAATAGGATTAAGACTTTTTTTGAGTTTGTGTTCTTAAGGCTCTGCCACAAATTTAGGAATGCCACAAGCAAATTAATATTCTCATGACCACAATCAAGAGTGAAAACCACAGGATTTTAATTTTGTACTGGTCTATCAGCCTTTACTCTGTGTGTACTAAAACATATTCTTTTATGCTTCTTAATCAAAGGAATGTGGGGCTGCACATATGCAGACACCCTCAAACCTGTGACTTTGGGGTGGAAAGGTACAAATGATTGCTTCATACCCAGAAATTTTAGTCTGCCTTCAAAACTGAGGGCACTGCCAGGCTACACTGAGAGGCTGCTTTTTCCTTTAAGTTTAATATGGTCATAGAATTGTGAGCCCCTACAAAGCAAACTTTATTCCATTTACAGGTGAACTGCAGGTGTTAAAGTTGGAGAAAAGTTTTCAGGCAGGTTTTTTTTTTTTTTGTTTGTTTGTTTTTTTTTTCCTGGGATTGCAGCTGCCACTGTTTTGTTTTCCCTCTGAGGAAAACAATGTAACTGGTTGTTCTAGAAAGACAGTGATTCTGATCATCAAAGATGAAGTGGCTCTTCCATATTCTGTAGTTACTGGTTTCCCTCCTGCCCCTCTTCATGCAGGAAGAATTGGTAATGGTTGAAAATGTTGTGATGTCCTTACAGTAATGTTTACTTTTGTTATGAAATGAAAGCTTAGAGGGTTTTTGAAATTCCATCTTTTTCATTGAAATTATTTATTGGCAGAGTACAATTTTTAGATAAAAGTAGAATCTACAAAAATATATAGCTGATTCAGAAAAGTCCAATATTGCAACATGTATTATAATTATTATTACAGTAATATGCTGTGGTGTTGATAATTTTCTAGGTTGGGTGGGAAAACTTCAGTTTAGCAACTGAAAGCACCATTAATCTGGTTTTTTGAGTTATACAGTTGTTTCATTTATGTAACCAAATCTGAAAATGCCTTTAATAGCCAGTTACAGTGTGAAAGAGTCAGAGAACCTTACTGGTTTTTTTTCCCCAAAGTTTGCAAGAGAACCTTCTTGTTGAAGTTGTTCAGCTAATTTGGCCATTGAAGTATTCTAGAAGGAAAGCCTGGCCACTGTTGGGTCTTATCTGCAAAGCAGTATTTATTATTAACTGAAATCTTGTGGGGTGGTTTTTTTCTTCATTTAACTTTCTAGCTGGGTTCCAAAGACAACTTCAGTTTTTGTGAGGAATGTATGTCCCAATAATGAAACCCTTGTATTTAAATGTTTATTTCCAAGAGTGGCCCTGTTAGTCCAATAGACTGGCAAACACTGTCTGATGTGGGAAGCTTTGTCGTCACTGCTTTGGGGCCCAATTTTTGTTTTGCCTGTTTGGATTCTTTGTGAGAGTTGGTGATGTAAATGATTTTACTGGTGAAAGGAACAATGAAAACAAAAGATTTTTTTTTTCTAGCACTGACTGGCACTAACAATGTTTTCTAGCAATAAAGCATGTCTTTTTCTGTAGTGAATTTCTATTCCTTAGAGGATTTCTAAAATTAGCTTTTATTTCTGGGCTATTACTTTCTATTTTAATGTTACAGTGTAAGGTATTTACAATCAAATCTTGTTGGGTTTTTTTTCAGTAAACTAGTTTTCTCCACATTTCTTTTTGCATATTAACTGTTTTTAATTGCTTGTTATTTCCTCTCCATTTACATGCTTTTTCTTTCTGCTTTAGGCAAATTTTAGTTTTCAAAAAAGATTTTGTAAGAGAAATTTTCCATCCTTTCAATATAAAGGATTAAATTTCATCATGACCTTCTTTAAGCCAGTAACAAAGGTATTTTGTTAATCATATGGGCTGGTTGCAAATAAATTTTTAGACATATGGGACACCCTTAAAAATCAGTGATAAGACTATTGTAGAAGATTCTTAATGCTTTTCAGAGCAAAAGACATATGTGGGTTCTGCATATGTGCATATGTCTTATGCTCTGAAAAGTCTGTTTTCCCTGGTTCTTGGCTTTCAGGTTGAGGCTGGTGAAAGTATAAGATGGGAAACATACTTTCAAAAAAAGCTCTGTAACATCAATGATTGAGCTTTTTATTGAAAGTAGTCTTTATTGTCACTGACAGTGTTCAGATTTGCTAAAAGTTTCTTTCACTTTGTGGAGGCAGATATTGTATTTGTCTATTGCTGCTTCAGGTTATTGAAATAATTCCTTATTGGATGGAAATAGGGTTTGGGTCTTTTTTTCATCTGTGTCACTTTATGGCTACTGACCTTCCTAAATTGCTTCTAGTCTTGCTGATTTTCTCATCTAGCAACTGAAGGCATGTACCTGGATTGTTACAGTACTTAGCTTAATGTTTGGCATCAACAGCCAATTAAAATGGGTTTTCTCTTTGTAACCAAAGTCCAAGAGATGATTGTGAGCATTTCAGACCTAGAATTCTTGGCTGGAATAGCTTTAAGACAGTAGTTAAATTGAGTCTCTTTGTGTAATGTAACACTTGACATACTTTTCTAAGTTGTTTTTTTCTCTACTTTGTACAATGAGGTTTTTGGGGTTTTTTTCTCTATTAAAAGACGCCGTTGCTGTCCCTATTTAGCTTTCTGTATGGCTTGTTCTGTAATATCACTTTTATAGATAAGATTTTTTTTCTGAAGGGAGGGGTCATTCAGGGTTTTAATTCTGAACTTCTCTGAATTAATTTAGTGTATGATTTAGCTGTGCTGCCTGGTTTTGAGTCCTGTAGTTATTCTTCTGTACTCCTGCTGAATATTCTCAAATTTGTATTATTTTTCCTAAAGTAGGAACACAGGAAGAAAACAGAGCAGCACAGCACCGTTCTGGTAATCATGGAATGGGTCAGGTTGGAAGGGACCGTAGTGGCTTGTCTGGTCCCGCCTGTACGAGCAGGGTCATCCCAGAGCACAGGTTTGCATGCACACAGCCCCTGGATGACTCCACACCCCTCTGGGCAGGCTGTTGCAGGGCTTGGTCACACACAGTGAAGAAGTTCCTCCTCACAGTCAGGTGGAGCTTCCTGTGCATCAGCCTTTGCCATGGCCTCTTGCCCTGTTTCAGGGCACCCCTGAGAGGAGCCTGGGCCCGTGCTCGGACACCTCCCTGCAGACACTGACAGACATTGAGCTCTCCTCTGTCATCTCCTCTCCAGGCTAGACTGGCCCAGCTCTCTCCCTGCTCTCCCAAGTGAGCTGCTCCAGTCCCTTAATCATCTTTGTAGCCCTCCACTGGACCTGCTCCAGGGCCTCCTGACATGGTAATTAGATGGCATTGAAAGCAACAGTGACGTTAAAAGAAGGGATTTTACAATTTGTGCTTTAGAGAATTTAATGAAATCTTCTAGTGAAAGTATTGCAGTGAAACTTGTGTGCATTTAGTTTTGCATAATTCTGCAGTTGTTTTCAGGGCTGTTGTCTAGTGCTATAGAAGATCCTTTATGTTGAAACATAGTAATTAAGTGATATAGTTTCACTGGAAGCTTCTCAGCTTGAAGAAGACAACTATTAAAAGGGCAGGATGTGCTCATGGAAAGAATAGAAGTCCTCACTAAAAAAAAAAAAAAAAAAAGGAAGGCAACTAATATAAGAAGTTGCTGTTCAAGCAGAGATTTGTCTTCTAGTCTTTTCTCTTGACCTCAGATACTTAATGAGAAAATGAAAGTGACTTTAACCAACTATTTTCAAAATAAGGTTAAATACCTGGTCAGTTTTGCTCACTCAATTTTTCTTGAAGAACTTTCAGCTAAGGGAATAAAGAGGGCTAATAATGGCTACCTCTCCTTGCTACTGTCTCTCCCTTGTGTGTAATTTATAATTTGGTGGATTATGCTTTTTCTTGCTTTTTTGGATCTGAGTCTTGCTTAGTTTCTTAGTTTCTACAGTTTCCTGGGTCAATGGAAAAGTATTGCAACATCCCAGTTTTGCCTCTTCCATGGGCTGTGGAGCCATTCTATGATACAGAAAGGTTTGAGTGTCTTGGGCTGAGGGAGCAACCAGGTTTCCAAGCCTCTGGACTACAAAATGTTACACAAAAGTCTGGCACTGCTGTTACACATGTGGTTTTCAGCAGCTCTTTCTGAACAGAGATAGTTGGTAGTCCTGTTCCTTGTTACCTTTGGGATGAGTGATGGTGTTTCAAATACCTTACAAAATTCTGTTCATTATGGACTTAATTACAGAGATGTTGCTCTTCCTGAGCTGAGGGTGACTAAACTTAGTGTCTCAGTCTCCTAGTGGCAGTCCTGCAAGCGTGAAGAAGCAAGCACCTAATTTTCCTTTGAGAAAAGCATCAGTATATGGTTACAGGTATCTAAATGGGTTGGTTTGGAGATTGTCTGAGGTAAGTTACTTCAGTTTATAGTTCCACGTGACTTTCCATATGGGTGCCCCACAAATACTGTTTCGGTTTTGGCCTCTTAATTGTTGTGCAGGATGTATTTAAATTGTATTGAAAATCCCAAAGGTTTTATTTTCTTTCAACTAATTCTCATCTAACTCCAGAAGTTTCTAATACACTAGCTGCACTCAAGGGTTCCATGAGTGATTTAAAATTAGAAACATTCTGATTATTTCACAGCATATTTTGAAAACAAGTTTCCAGATGTCTGTAGAATTATGCGGCGTGTACAGATTTGAAGGGAAATTCCTTCTCTGAACTGACACATTTTCTGTCACTGGGTTCTTGGAAGGACGTCATCAATTTTATATCACTCTGCTTTTTGTGTGTGACATAAAACACCTTTCTTTTGGATTCACATTCTCATTCTAAATTTTATTTATTTTGTAGCAAGAATTGAATCAATCAGGTGAAAGTCATGGAGTATTCAGAACTCAGTACTGTTCTGTCAATCTTAAGCAAACCTGATTCAAATAGGGGCATTCTGCAAGTGCTTATGGATGCAGAACTTGACTAGTTGTTTCCCCTGGTTTTGTAGGGTGTATTGTAGCACATATGTAAATTCAGATTACATGGGCCTTATTGGGAACTTAGTTACAGAAGAGAAAGATACTTTTTCAACTATTCTTATCTCAGAATGCACCTTCCTTTCTATTGATGTTGGAAGTTTGGATTAAACACTTTCTTAAAATGCTCACGAAGTTAAATGTCTGTTTTTAAACACAGCATTTTAAGCATTTGTTTTACTTTCCTGTTTAAAAAAAAAATAAAAATAAAAACAACCCAGAGCAGCAGTGAATCTTGTTTCATCTGAAGTACTTCCAAAAACATGTAAGCTTGTTATCATGTTGCTAATGTGATACAGGAAAATGCAAGCAGTCTTAGGGGTTTTTGTGCTACTCTTGAGTTGCATGTAGTTTTTATTGGGTAGGGTAACAATTTATAACAAGTGTAAACTTGTAATTTTTTTAAAGAAAGCAATTTCGTTTAATGCGATTATCTATAGTACAAACTCTGAAGTTCAGAGTTTGGGAAAGCTTTTTAGTGGCTGAGAAATGTGTTTTGAGGTTTGTTCCATGTAATGGTATATGAGTGGTTTTAAATTGCAGTTTGATACAAGGTACACAACTTTCTCATTTTGACAGTTGTGCTCTCAAACAGAAACTGATAGCAAAGGGAGCCTCAAAAAGTGTGAAATGTTATCTTATTAGTTTTTACCTGCTGGTGGGTTTTCTCTTTAATTACACAGTACCCTAATATCTTATTTATATAATGTACACATGGGACTCATCTCAGCAAAGTACTTGGCTGATTGATTAACTGCAGTCACTCATAGCTGGAAGCCAGTGTGTGTTAGAGATTATTAAACCAAGGTGAAGTAGTTAACTTGAAACTAAGTGCTGTTAGCTTTTCTCAGCTAAAACTTCCTAAGTCATTGGGGGAACTACAAATTTCAAATAAGCAGTTGAACCTACAAAATCTGACACCCAGGTTTTTTGCAACTCATCTGTGGTTCCTGTAGAGCCACAGAGAAGTTAAATATTTCAGTCCAGTGCTGAGTGGTCATTTCACTGGGCTTAGTCAGAATACAGGAAATCAGCTGTCTGGTGCAAGTACAGAAATTATGAGAAAAGGAACTTCAATAGTTAAAAAGATTTTAGTGGATTAGAGGCTTTTGGGCAGAGAAGAAAGCAGGGGACTAAGATTAAGGAAGTGAGATTAAATTCTGGGGTTATCCAAGGAACAAAGTGAAGCAGTGGAATGGGATCAAGGGAAGGAGAAATTTGAAGCCTAATGAAGAAGGGGACACAGTAGATGATGTATGGGAAAAGCAGTCAGATGTGAAGGGATGCATTGGGGGATGCAACTATAATTTGCTGAATGGACACATTTAAATTGATATATTCTTACAGTTGCATTGACTAATTTATAACAGGATACAGTATAAATTGAAAGACAAGTAAAATGGATCATATTTTTACATGTAGGCCAGTAAAACAACAAATATTAGCAGAATTTAATGGCATCTTTTTCTTAACTCCTTCCTCAAAGTTGTCTGAAATAAACATTCCCAAGCCATCCCATCACAGTTCTAGATAGTTGTAAATGGCTCTGAAAGCAGTTTATTGCTATTGATAGGGGAATAGTCTTTCCAGGATGTGGAAATTAAATGTCTTTTATTAACAGTCTTATTTTTTTCCATGGTAGTCATGATTTTAAGTGAATAGCTTAAGAGCTTATGGTTTTTTTTAGTAGTTAGCAGAGATGTGTGTCAGTGTCTGTTGCTTTTGGAAGCCTGTTTCTATTATGGGCTCTTGATTTATATTGTATTTTTACCAGTTTCTTAGACAGAGGATCATTGATCTAAAAACTGAACTTTTGTTTAAGCATATCTGCAGTAGAAATAGGTCCATTTAGCATTTGTTTTACTTTCCTGTTTAAAAATAATAATAAAAAAAAAACAAAACTGCAGAGCAGCAGTGAATCTTGTTTCATCTGAAGTACTTCCAAAAGCATGTAAGCTTGTTATCATGTTGCTAATGTGATGCAGGAAAATACAAGCAGTCTTGGGGGTTTTTGTGCTACTCTTGAGTTTTATTGGGTAGGGTAACAATTTATAACAAGTGTAAACTTGTAATTTTTTTAAAGAAAGCAATTTTGTTTAATGCGATTATCTACAGTACGTGCTCAAACCTACAAATTTTATATTTGTTTGTCAGGCATTTTATGGTCTAACATGCTGATACCTATAAGTTTGAGAACTCAAACATGTACTTGTGATGTTTAATATATACATTCATCAGTACACAGATTCTAATACTGTATACTAATTCATGTTAATTACAGAAAACTGGTTTTAGGAAAATTATACCGGTCCCAAATGCAACTTGTTTCTTCTTTGCATAAGGATCACAGAAAATATTTTTCTAGTGAGAGTAATCTTGTAGTGTCCCTAAATATCATTGCAACAGATAGATGGTTTTCATTAATTTATCATGCTGTGCTTTTGCTTCAGTTTGAAACTGCAAGAGAAATCCTATATACCAAGTAGATGCTTATAGACATGCACTTTACAGTTCTCTTCACGTTTTTGTAGCAAATGCTATAGGCACTAACTTATTTATTTCCTAGATAAATCGGATAAATATGATTCTAGAGATGTGGAAAGACTTCAGCAAGATGATAAATGGGTTGAAAACTACTTGATTTGGCGTCATGATGTTGTGGATGATACTTTAAAGATGATTGATGAAAGCTTTCAGTGGAGGAAAGAATACACAGTTAATGGTAAGATACGTTATACAGTGATTTTGAAGGTGTGTGTTGCTTTCCTATTGAACTACCACTGACCTCTATACACAGTTTCATTAAGAAAGTCTTAAAGGTTTGCAAGTACCATGGAAGGCTGAGAAAGAGCTTTCAAAACAGGAAAAAAAGAGAAAAAGTATTGGTTTTGATGTTGACCAGTGGTGTCAGTTTTGTTGTAGTTACATATGCCTGTTGAAAGAGTGTTTAAAAGAAAGGAAGGCAAGCTGGCAGCTCTCTGTCTCTTTGCATCATAGAATCCAAAAAAAAAGGCTAATAAACCCCACAACAAACAGGGCTCTCTTCTTCATTATAACAGCACTAGTCTGGTACATCAAATAAGAGATCTCACTTTTGTGCTGTGAAAATATTTTGAAGGTGAACTATATCTACAGGACTTCACACTGAATTCAATGATAGGGCATGGTGGGGGAAGCCTCAGATAGGGAAAAAAATAAACATTTGCAGCCTTTTCTTATGTAGATTTTTTCAAATACTATTAGTTCATAAATAGATCCTACTTGATAGCTTGAGAAGAAGACAGTAAAGATTTGAAATTATCTCAATATGTGCATTACTTTAATAAGTGCTTTGGAAAGTGGCTTATGAGGATGTTTTGGGGTTTTTTTGCTAGACTTTTGCGTTTTTGGTGATTTCTGTTAAGTTACAATGTGATTGCTAACATGATTACTGAAATAATATTTAATTTGTTTTTGCAGACTTGTCAGAATCTGTCCTTCCAAAATGGTTATTTGAAATTGGTGCTCTCTTTCTTCATGGATATGATAAAGAGGGCTATAAGTTATGTAAGTTATACAGAATAGACTATTTTCAGTCTTTGATCATTATTTTGTTTCCAGCATTTTATCATCTTGAAAAATAAGCATTTTTAGAACAGACATAGGTATATATTGGCTACTGTTCTTACTTTAAAAGGTAATTGGGTAATAAAGTTTTTGTATTTATCATAGAATCTACTGAGTTGGAAGGGACCTAGCAGGATGGAGTCCAACTCCTGACCCTCCACAGCTTCAGAATCACACCATGGGCCTGACTCTGAGACAGGCTTGGTGATGTGATCACTGTCTTAAACAAGAGTATAATAGTTTAGTGTATGTTCTGTTTCAATAGGGCTTTCTCTTAATCTTGAAATGCACTGTCTAGCTAACATGCTATATTTAAAAATGTTTGTTTCTTTACATGAAACAAATCACTTTCTACTTTAGTTTTGCAATTGGAAGTAAAAGACATAGATAAGAAATCTGGTTTTTACTACAACTTTCCAAGTTTCAGGGAGAAGAATATTGAACATATCTAAAGTTCAGGCTTGCCTAACTTTGATACTGTAAAGGTAGTAAAAATGAGAGCTACTCTTCACATTAATGCCCTGAATATTTATTTTCTCACTTACTGGATAATCAGTAACTTGGTTTCAGACATTTCCATAAAGTCTTTTACTTTGAATTATGCCTGTGGGGTTTGGGGTTTTTTTTTGTGGAAAATAAGTCTTTCTATGACTCATTCTTTTTTAATTGCAGAAGAATATGTACTAGGCTTTCATTTATACAGTGTTGCTCAACTCCTGGAATTTTTCATTTTATTTTGGAAAGATTTGTTGCTTTTTATGTAATTCTTAATGTGTGTATAAATAGTTTTTCAAAATACATCAACTGCAGCGCTGTAAGAAACCTAAGCAGAAAAGGAAACAATTTTACAGCAATACTTAGAATATGGCCTATAGATATTATCTGAAGACCATGTGATTTCATTTTACATTATGAAATGCTAATCTAGGTCCTTAAATACACAAAAAGTGACTTTCCACTTTAATGTTTCTTCTGGAGTGTAATTCTTTGGATTTTGAATTTTTAAAAAGTTACAGCAAAAAAAGTGAATTAGAAAAGTGGGGTATGTGAAGAGGTGTGCACTTAATTTTCTGGCTGTTCAGTGGTCACAAAATCACAACAAATGTAAAATACAAACTCAGGTGTTAATATGTTTCAGTGCATCCTCTATAGTTGTTTTCATAATGTTTTCTATTAGCTTGGATCATTGTTTTGACTTTTGTCTGTGCTTTTTCCCAAGTTTGGTTCAAAGTTAAACATCATACAAGAGATCCTAAACAGCAACTTGACAAAAAGAAACTGGTTGCTTTTTGGTTAGAACATTATGCCAAGAGAGATCATGGAAAGCCCTTGACAGTGGTATTTGACATGGCTGAAACTGGAATCAGTCACATAGTAAGTATTTTTACTGTCTTTTCTTGATTGCTTTTGGGATTATTTAACCTGTGTTCCCAGAAAAAAGTGTCAGTGTACAGTCCTTGATGCATAAATAATTTAACAGTCTTTGAGATCAGTGATACGTTAGAGCTTTTTCCCATGACATGAGCAGTTTCCAAAATTTTTAGTTACATATAAAGCTTTGTCTTCTGCAGCATGCTGGAAACTTGCTTCTAGTTTGGTGGATGAGCTGGTGTAGATTGCAAGGTTGAGATTTTGCCAATCAGTATATATTTATTGATTTAATCTAATAACTGAAAATCTCAAAGGTTGTCTATAGGTTAAAAAAATAAAATGTATTTGTATACAATAATTACATTTTTCTTACTGAGTGTCTTGCAGTCCTGTTATTACAGGAATGTCTGGAACTTGTATCTGTGCTTTTTTGTCTGATGGTGGTGGTATGGCAGGAATTAATGTAAGCAAAAAAAAAAAAACCCACCCCCAAACCCAACTCCAAAAGCTTGTTTTCATCTAGCATAGGCAGGATTATTAATGTTCCATTGGGACCTTGCAGCTGTGCAGTAAAGGGCCACTGCTTATGAGGAGGTAATTTGACAAATAAATATGGTGTGATTCTGTTTTGCAAGGTTGGTGCTCTTACCAGTGCAGTCAGAGCTGTCTGGTCATGCTCCTAAAGGTAATACTGGAACCACAGCTCTATATAACAGGAATAAAGGATTGTAATAATTTCCTTGATGTGAAAGACTAATTTCATTTGGGTTTTGTGGATTATATCCTGAAGCAGCCTTTTTTCCCCTGTGTCTTTGAGACTCCCAGAGACAAAACCTCAGCAAGTGCTGTCTGTAGCTGTCCCATTGTACAGTCTTGCTTTGTAGTTATTATGTTTATCACAGAACATGAATATTCAAGAGGAAAAATAATTGGGACACTTAAATATTTTCAAACTTCTATGGTTAAATATAAGTATATTTTTAATGGTTGTTTGCAGCCATGTGGAGTAATTGATAAATCTGCCCTTAAAGGAAAAGAATTTGGATCTCTAATTTCATTTCCAAAGCATGCCTTGGTTTTTGGTTTGTTTTTTTTTTTTTTTCTATTGTTATGGACATCTACTATATCACTTTCATCACTGGTATGCAGGAGATAATTCTGATAAATCATGGCTTGTTGCACAGTTCAGGTAACTAGATGCAGTTATTGAATCTGCACTTCTAATTCCAGACTTTCATCAAAATAATGGATCTATCCTTCTGCTATCTGATAGTGCTGCTTTTGGATAGGCAGCAGAATAGAGAGCAGCATCCTGATTAATGGTGATTCTAATCATTCTAACCTAGCACTGTGTTTGTGCTGTCAAATGAAAGATATTGCATTTGGTACAAGCCACAGACAGTTGACATAAATGCTTCTATTAGAGGCCACCTTCTGCCTGCAAAGGTGTCAAGCTGAAGCCACTTAAAAAGCTTTCAGGTTGTGAGTAGTCCTCCTACACAATGTTAGTTTTTGGGGACTTTTTTCACTCTATGCACAAATGTTAGTGGTACTGTGTTTACATCACCCTAGGAACCCCTTCCTTGTTCTTACTGTTATGGCAGGCTTTGGATCCTCAGCCAAAACGCTCTATTTCTGAAAGTAGTAGTAGTGGTCACTTCTGTTAAAAGGCTTGGGGAAAGTACTCACGGCAGGCTTCCCACTGGAGTACCTTATTGTGGTGAGGTATCTCTTGCTTTATTTCTATACCTGTTTCATAAAAAGCCTTCCTTGCCCTTCACTGCCTAGCTAGTTCCATTATACCTGGATTTTGCAAAGGAGACTGACTGTACTATTTCTGCACATTTGCTCATTGGATAGAGGCATCCTAAAAATGGATGGTATACAAGCAGCTCTTTTGAGCACTGTCTCTGCCCGCTGTTTCTCTGCATGCCACCAACTAATACTAAACCAAACAGTTCTCTTCAAAGGAAAACCTATTTTTTTCCCTTTGGAAATGTAACTTGAGTGCAGTAGTATATTGAACAATATGTAGGATAATGATTGAAGGGAAATTTCAGTATATTGAGTACTCTTCCATATGTCAAGCTTCTCTAGTGCTAAAGGTTTGTCTTTCCTGTATCTTTCCTGCACATCTGAAGTCCTGTTGATACTCTGGAGTAGTTTAGATATCTTAGCTATTGCACTGATCAGAGGACTGTTGACTTCTTTATTAGATTATAAGGGGAAGTGTGGCCACAGTCCTGCAGCAGTTTAATGGAGGAAAAAGCCTTGCATTGTGTTTTGAGGATATTTGTAGTGTATGCAAGATTTGAACATAGTTGACTATGATATATCAATCTTGTGCTTTTCATGAAATGCCTTCACTAAGCCTGTATTTCTTAATGTTTTGGCTTGCTTTGCATTTATGCTGTGATTTTTTTATTTTTTTATTTTTAGGACTTGGATTTTGTCCGGTTTATTGTCAACTGCTTTACAGATTATTACCCAAACTTTCTCAGTAAGTATTGTATATTAAATATTAAGCATTGTGGACTTGTGTATCAAGAGCACTTCATAATATGATAGAAGATGGGAACGATAAAGGAGGTTTTAACGTGTATTTTGGAGTAACTTCATGAAACATCTCAATGTTACAGAGTTAGGATGTTGTCCTTAAATCAATACAACTTTGTTTTGTGAATAAACTTTACTTTCATCAAAAATCAACTGTCTTTTTGTGAAGTAATAATGTGTATTACTAAGTAATAGTTCTTACCATGTTTGTACGTGGTAAGAACTGTTATAAGCATATAATAGAAAGGAATTTACCTGTTTTCCTTTACTACTTGTTTGGGTAGAAGCTTTCATGGCAGTTTGTATCTTTTAGGAGAATTCAGGGTCAAAGAATGAATGACTCTAAAAATTTTTGGGGAGCAATGATTCATTATTCTGAAAATGAAAATGGTTTATTCTGAAAATTATGTATTCTGGAAAGACATTTTTGTGTGCACACTTAGAAAACCCTGCATACTTGCCTGCTATTTTTTTTATGCATAGGCAAATACTGCATAGTTTATGCTAGCTCATCTTAAATATGTTGTAAGTTTTAGATGAAAATATCTGTGAATGTTGAAACGCCATACAGCAACTGCTTAAACTCTGAATATTAGGTTTTGGCTTGCTGATCAAAGTTCAAAGCTTTGATCAAATATCAAACATTTAAAGGCAAGTGCAACATTGTTTTGTTTACTTTGATATTCAAGAGGAAAAATAATTGGGACAGTTAAGTATTTTCAAACTTTTATGGTTAAATAAAGAAAATTTGGAAAAATTAATTATACAAAGACTTATTATTTGTTTCTCTGTGAAGTAGGGGGTTCTGAATACACTTTTTAAACTTTCTTCTGTTCAGTAGCTGCTTTTCTAGGTCAGGTTGAAATCTTGCCTGTCTTTGCATTCTTTGTGGGATGAGATATTAGTAACAATATGTCAGAAAAATAATATCTCAGGAAGTACATAAACAATGTATAACTTGGAATTTTATTACTTGTTTTCCAAGCAAACAGCTAATGTATCTAAATTGCAATAAGTTTGTACAAAATTGCTTTTACAGGGAGGTGAACAATGGAGGTTTGTGAAAGTGAATATTTACTTTATACATTAATTTTGTTGCTGTACTTGCTCTTAAATAGAGAAATACCTGGCACTTGATATTCAGATTTTTGTTTTCTTTTCAGCAAAGATAGTAATATTTGAAATGCCATGGATAATGAATGGTAAGTTATTTGGGTTTTTTTTCCTTTTTTGGATTGTGAAAACATTTAAAATTTAGCGGCAAAAATAAGCAATTTTCTAATCTGTGTAGATACAGATGAATAATGGAGTTTGTTAAACATTTATCTTTCAATCTGTCAATTTAAAAGTTGCATACTTCTTATTTTTCCTTTTATTATTGTATTTTGGATCATACTTTACGTGATGTCTGTATTCATCCTGTTGTTTTCAAAGGTTAGGAGACATTGATAAGTAGTGTTACATTTGTTCTAATATGGGTACTTCAATAATTATCTGTAACTATAATGTACAGGATAAATACACTATTCCTCTATTGTTGCCATATGAATATTTTGATGTTGGCTTTATATTTTCCTGCATATTCATGTTTTATCATCACTGAAATAATGATGGGCTTTGTAAATGCTTTGTAGATCTAAACAAATATGCTTTAAATCAGCAAAACATTTCAGTATGGAAGAGTGTATACATATCTTTCCCAACCTCCCTCACTCAGATTTGGAAATACTATTAGTTTTACCCCCTCAGTTCTTCAAGGGCTAAATTCCAAGATAAGAGACATGTCAATTACTAAATCAAAGATACTCTTTCCATTTTTTCTGTAAATGATACCTTTTTTCCCTTGCATTACTCATTCCAATTATAATAGATACTTTCTGAGCAGGGTCTGCAGTATCTTGAGGGATGTAACTCACTTGTGCTATGTAAAATCTACCAATACACTGAAAAAAACCTAGAAAAGCAAAATAACAAAAATTGTCTCCTGTTAACTCATGTATACTTTTTTTTTCGTTTGTTTTGTTTTTTAAAGCTGCTTTTAAAATCGTGAAGGGTTGGCTTGGCCCAGATGCAATAAGCATGTTAAAATTCACAAATAAGAGTGATGTGCAGGAATACATCAGTGCAGAGTATCTGCCACCTCACATGGGTGGAACTGTAAGTATGAAATTTCATGTTCATGTTGTGATAGATTGAGACATCTGTATAAATTCCATATGTTGGATTGAGTGTTGGCTCTTCACAGATGGGAGATTTCTTGAAATTTCTTTGCCAATGATAATTTCAATATCATGGTTATATAAAATAGGTTAACTTAATGAGAATTTGGTATCTGCATTCATAAGTGCATTCTTAACTACAGAACATTTTTCTTAATCATTTATCCCCTTATAAGTCACTGAAAATCACTTAGTTTTCCAGACCTTCAGGAAAAATAATCTAAGTATTGTTGTCCCTTGTATTGTTTTTCTCCCTGATGAATTAGAGATGGTGTTTCTTTATGAAACAAGTTCTATTAACAGAAAGTATGTTTCGTGGTCCTCTGAGAGTTTTAGTCCTGCTCCAAAGCTATGATTCACTAAATACAGTTATATTGTAGCTATTTTTCCTTTGTCTCTAGGGCTGCATTTTAAGACACGTCTGTAGAAGATTCATTTCAAAGAGTATATTAGAGCTCCATAGTGGTACAAGCAGCATCAGTTTGACAGAACCAGAACCCAGTTCTAGTGCAATCTAAAGACTGGAACAGCACAAGCATCTTGCACAACAGGTTTCACTTTTCACTAAGCTAGGAGATCAGTATTGCATAATCTTTAAAATAAATTATCAGAAAAATTATGCTTTAAAACATTAATAGGCCATTTATGGTAGTAAAATAAGCCCAGTGCAAAGGAGTTGCTTTTCCTTGTTCTTTTTCCACCTTTTCTTTTCTGAAGTACTTCTGGTGTTATGGCACTAACAATATGGAGTAAAGGTGGACTGTGTTTCAGCAAGAGTAGGGGAGGCCATGTTCCTTTGTATATGAATTCAGGGCGGTTTTATTGTGGCCAGAACATAAAAATCTTATTTGGGGGACATAAAATCATTTATTTTCATTTACCTTGATTTTCATTTGACTGAGATTAGCACTTTAAAAAGTGCATGCGGCTCTTGAAGAAAAGGTACCCTTTTTCTGCATGGAAAATTGCTGGCCCTACTCCCAGTCTGATGTCAGAACTTTCTCATATGGAAGAAAGCTGAAATTGCAGCACTGCAGGAGTGGCCATTGAGAGAAGGGCTGATGATGTCTGCTTCAGTAAGGGATGTGGCTTCAGTAAGGGATTGAATGTTGTTTAGCAGTGGTTTTGGCTGGCTCCTGTGGTATTGTTCTATTGTTGCAATAGAGGGGCAAGTTTTTTTTCCTCATTAAAGCTGAGATCTCCCCTCTGCTTTTTAGACTATCTTACTTAACAGTTCATTATGTCTTTAAAGAAAGGACTTGTGGTTTTGCTAAATGTCCTCCTGAAGCATCCCATGGAACACACAATCTTAAGAGTTTTCTGTAATCCTGCCTTGGGCCTAAAAGGCCTCACTGTTGGTTAGTGATTGTTGATCAAGCTGGCTCATGTTCCTATCTTCTGAGAGCGTTAAGAAGTTTCAGAATCATGGAGGTAGCTTATCCAAAACATTTGTCTGGGGTAAAAAAGTTGCAGTGGCAGAAATAAAGTAGTACAATAGTAGCAAACATACCTGACAAGGGCTCCAGAGGTTTTGACAGTTTCAGAAAAAACAGCTTTATCTCTGCATATTAAAGGCCCTGTATTTTTAACCAACACATGCTTTGTATAACTACTGAGTTTCACTTGATGGGTGTTTTGAGTTTTTAACCTCAGAACTGTCATAATTTGGAAGAATTGTTAGCAAAGACAAGGATTCCAGAAATGTGCTCTGAATCTTTATTCCCAAAATTTTTTCAGTGTGTACAGTAAAGCAAGATATTTGCACCTCTGATAGCAGGGAGTTTTTCACTGACCAGACAACAGACTTAATTCCCTTTCTCAGAATTTAAATTTTCTTGATGTGATTAACCTTGGCTTCTCTTGAGGCTGCTAGCTAGAGTACAATTCACCATTATTAGTATTGTCAGGCCTTGCTTTTTTAAATGCAGTGTCTGACTTGCACAAATTGATTCCTTGCATTTTTTTCTCTCAAATGTTTGGTTTTGTTTGTGAGGGACTTTTTTTTTTTTTTTCTGCCTGCTTCCAATTCTCTCTCTCTTCTTTGGTTTCCACACGTTTTGTTACAGACCTTCATATTCACAACAAGCATAAAGCCAGTGAAGAGCACAGTGTATCTGTGCATCCTTTGTTGTGTCCTCTACTAGGATTCATTCCACTTTCAAGAGCCAGGTCTTGCCAGATTCAAGCAGTGGAGCAGATCATTTGGCATGTTAGTTTGGGGAGATACCTAGATTCCACTGCACTTACATTCCTTGTGTGCCAGAATAATGTTAGAGACTAGTTCTGGAAGTAACAAAAAAAATTCCATAGAATTAATGTTGAACTTGATTACTTTGCTTAACTAAGGGAACTGTTAACTGTTCTTTGTCTCTGTTGGAAGCCTCCAAGCTTCAATGTCTCAGTGAAGTTACCTTTAAGCATGTTTTAAGTCTGTCTCAGGGTCACTCAAAAGATGAATCAGAAACTTTCCATAGCTTTAAAATGCTTTGATAGACTGTCAGCCAGCTGCGAAAGGAGGAATATTACATGAGTGGTTTCAGACAACTAGTGGGTAAAGGTGTCTCCAGAGTACCAAAAGCATTAAAACTAATTATGGAAAACAGAAACTTGGGTTTTTCAGGACTTTGGAATATGAACTTGGTCTAAGTGCCATTAAAGTCCTCATCAGTCTGTTGCCTGTGGCTATTACCATGTTCCTGATCCATATATGCTACATACCATGTATGTGGCTTTGAGTTGTTCATAGTGCATAGAGGTCATTTCTTTATAGCAGGTTTATTTTGGAGAGCTTGTCAAAATTGCCCAAGGCAGATCTAGGAGCAAGATAGGGCTAGCCAGCCTGGAAAATTAGGGTTAAGTGCTCAAGAGCCACTTCAGTATACTTTTATTACTAAATGAAAAATACTACTATCTCAGTGTTTTCTGGCTTTCCTGTCTATTGTATTGCACATGCTGCCACTTCCAGCTGTTGGAGCAGTCCAGTTCTTAAGGCATACACATTTCTGACTGAGCAGGGAGATTTCTTGTTTCTTCAGTAATATTTTCTGCAAAACTAATGTACATACCGTGTACACTTTGATGCAAGATATGTGCACACAGTAGGGTTTTGATTTGTTGTTTTGCCCTTGTTAAATCCACCTTTGTCAGAAGGTGGATTTAACAAGGATGAATTGATCCAGATTCTCTCAACTGGTGCCAATATTGAGCAATGTGTTCAACTGCTGTGCTCTTCACCTGGGTGTCTAAACTGATAGCCCACAGGTTTTCTTGGAAGTACCTTATATGGGTCAGTGGCCTGAAGTTAAGGCATGCTAAGCTTGCATGTGACTTCATGGCCACTGTGTACGTGTAATCTTAGAAAATATCACTGCTGTAATTAAGACACCTTGACAAAAACTGTCAAAAACAGCAAGAATTCTCTAGATCTGCTATAAAAAAGAGCCATAAATCTATAGAATGAATGTATCAGGCATTGAATAAATCTGTCTTTTTTACCTGGCTGAGGTTTTCACCCTGTTAGTAGATATACCCATGCCACAGAAACTTAGGCCCTGTGACTATGAAGTATGGGACTTTGAGTTGTCTCACTGATGAGATTCTGTTCAGCCCTTGAAGCTATCCAGCAGCATGGATTTACAAGGCCAAGTAAAGGGTGCAGCAAAATTTATTTCCCTCTATTAAGGTCACTTTGTTATATGCCCTTCATCCTATGCTGGAAGGGAGTGACAAGGCTTTGTTGGTATGTTTAAGGGGAAGCTGGATATTTTTGTCAAGCGTGGGTGTCAGTGTTCTGTAAGACTGCTGTAATATTTCTAGCAGACTCGAATCTTTTCTTCTGATAATGATTTAGTCTGTGACTGATACTTAAAGCTTGTCCTTCATACTCTTAATAGGATATTGTTTGAGCCAGGGAATACCTGTTTCATTCACCTAGAGGTCTTTGTTGCTACAGCTTGAGGAGTAGATGAGATTTAGGCCTTGATTGTAGATGAGCAGGAAGTATGCTGGTTTGTTTGTGGTTTTTTTGAATGGGTCCATCTAAGACTTTTCACTTTTAATCTTTCTTAAGATCACATTATTCCTTGTTTTGAGAAAATGTATTTGCTTACGGAGAGGTCTCTTGAAACACCTTTTTGTAACTCCCTGCTGAGGGAGGCATCATTGGGGAAGTGGGGGCATTGCTCCATTCTGCCTCACAGGAGTCAAACCCATGTTATTTTCCTCCTTTGGAAAAGCTGACAGACTACTTGAGTTTACTTGATGCTTAAAACTGCTTGAAAATGCAGTAGGAACAGAGATCCCCATTCAAACATTGCCTCTAACATTACAAATGATAATAAAATGATTTGGAGAATGTTAAGAGATTTTCTAGTTAGCAAAAATTGGTTTTTTTACTGATCTTCCAATGGAAAAGTTACCTTTATTGTAGAGTCATTGAGAACTTAAGTCTTCTGCTACTGCTTTACTCAGGTGTCTTAAATATAGTCTTTAAGATTATTTGGCATTCCAAAAACTAGAGGTCTGAATTGCAGGATCTGCTAAAGGTGTACACATTATGTTAAATTTAAGGGATTATTTGGGGTTGTTTTGGTGTTTATTTCCTTTTTTTACACTGGTCATTATGAAACTAACATACAAGAAACAACTGTTTTTCATCACTTTTGAAATATTTTTAGAAAATAGCTGTCATAAGTTTTAAATCACATTTTTGAGAACTAAGAAGAGACTTCAGCAATAAGACTCTGAATGCTGATCCCTGATAGACGAGCTTCTGTTGTGAATATAAATAAAAGTTTCAGTTTACTCCTTTTATGGATGACTGTATTTGTCTATTGATGATAAAATAGAAGCTCTTGGTCAGCTTTCTGTACTGGGGAGCAACTTGAAGTGGATAAATGAAACATAAAAGTAATATGGAACAAGAAACAATAATAGTATTTCCATTTAAAAAACCCTACAGAAGGTACTTCTAATCCTTTCAAATAACTCATCTTTTATAAATCTCCTTATCTTTCAGGATTCCTTCAAGTACAGTTATCCTCCATTGGTTGATGATGATTTTCAAACTCCTTTATGTGAAAATGGGCCCATTACAAGTGAAGATGAGCATGAAAGTAAAGAAGAAATAGATGCAGACACCAAAGAGGCTGGGGAGCTGAATGAAGTACAGAACCTTAATCAGAAAAAGGTATCTAAGTGAAGATTTAGGCAAGACTGGCTAGATGCTTAAAAATGGGACAAGAGGCATTTAATTTTGGTTACTTGTCTTTGTGTTGTATTTTTTAACAGTTTTTCTGTCTTCTAATTTAGCAAAACAACACAGGAAGACTGAATATTTATAGTTGCAGTTTCAACCTTGTCTCTTGGTCTGTTAAGACGAGTTTCATGCTTCAGAATGCATAAAATGTGCACCAAGTGTTTTAGTCTATCTCTTGGAATATAGTGAATTGTATAGTAAAATGAAAAAGGTTTCTGTATTTTGTTTTCAAAGGTTTTTTTTCTAGTTGGTTTCATTTTAATCTTGGGATATCCAGTGGTGACTGTTTTGAAATAGATCTAATTTTCTCTGATGCTTAAATCAGGATGTACATTAAAAAATATCAAGTTAAATATTTATGCACTACTGGATGTTAATTTGTTTTCTTAAATTATTGATAAAATCTCAACATAGAATTTTTTTTTATTCTCAGGAGAAATTGTATTTCTACTCCATCAATCACATTTTGCAACATAATCTTCCTGCAGTGTTTATCCAGAAATAAAGGCATTGTTTTACACAAATTCATATGAAGTGATATTTAGGAATATGCAGTGATAGTAACTGGGGAGCTCTTGAAAATAGTAGAACTTGAAATTCACTACTTTATTACTTTAATTAATTTTGGAATGTTACTTGCAAAACTTCTGTTTAATGGAGTAAAATACAGTTTCATTTACAGTTCCAAGTTTGTCAGAATAATCTCAAGTGTGCAGCTCACTAAGTAGTTCAGCTGTTACTTGCAACTTGGCCAACTTAAAAAAATAAAAATTCACTGACCTTAAGGTCAAAGGGAAGCATTACATAAGCATGGTTAGATTGAGTACCTTGTTTTGCTTGGGGCACGTTTTGCAAGCTATGATTCTCACATACAGAACCATGGAGAATTCCTGCTCATGTGTGAGTTGCCTTTGGTGCTTAATAAACCTCACTGTTTGTTGGCTTTTAATTTGCTTGGGTCATTCAGCTTTCTACTTAATGTATTTTAGGGTTTTTTACTTTTTTTTACTCTTGAAATACCATAAGGCATATAATTGTTTTCACTTTTATCCAGTGTAACCAAGGTGCTAGTCAATTTTTTTTCAGTGCAGGGACTCATGAGTGATAAACTTGGTTAGTAAGTGCCTGTCCTGTAGGTACTTCCACTTTTGTGTTCCATAGTAATATTTCTTCTGGCAGTTTATGTAAAACAAAAGCTAACATATAACCTGGGCAGTGTATTTACACACTAACCTTTTTCTACCCCTTTTATATAATTATAAAAAAAGTTGCTGTGTGGATTCTTTTTATACAGCCTATTTCATATAAAGCTTTGTATTCCTTTCATTCCCATACTTCAAACTTGCATGAACTGAATTCTCTTCATGTCTTTTCTCTGTATTAAAAGTTGACTAAAAAGAAGGCTAATTAGACTCTTCAGCCATCTGATCTGGAATAATGATGTCACTAATTTTTTCAGTCTTTTGTACTCCCCCAGCACCTGCCCTGTTTTTGCATGTATTTTCCTAATGTTATAGAAGAAAGCCTGCAGAACCTGAGATGTACCTGCAGTTCTGAAAGCACCAATTCAATCAGCACTATTTCTTTTATGTTCTTCAATACTTCAGAATTTCATCTAAGAACCATGAAGACGTTTAGCTACCCTCCAATGCAATGAAGTGTGGAATTGGTGTTTTCTGTTACAGTGGTAACAGTGATTGTATTGCAGCATCTGTTTTAATTTTAATTTGCAATGGTTGAATAATACCAGTGCTTTCTAATCTTAGATGTTTGAAGTGATATAACTTAGTGTGTCTGGAAACCTGACCTGAGCAGCAGGGAAATACGTGGAAAATAAACAAATTTCATTGTTTCATACATGCTTAATATGTTACGTAACTCCTATAGTTAATCATTTTATTCAGTGGACTTCAACCACCCTCAGGGAATGAATATATATAAAGCTTGATCTGTAATATGTAAACTGTTGAAATAAGCCTCATCATGTTCTTTGAAATACCTGCATGATTCTGTTACATGTAATCCAGGTTTTTAGTTAATCATATAACTATCATTTTTACTCAGATGAATTCTATAGAACAAATTTCCAAATCAGAGGAAACTGACAAAACAGAGGTCAAACCAAAAAATGCAAAGAAAGCATTAACCACTTTTAAAGGACCTTTATTACATATCAGGTAATAATAATTTTCTTTAATTTTCTTTTTACAATGTGCCTTGGACACTTAAATACTAAACTAGTTGGTTTTTAAAATAAACCTTTTTCGGACTGTTAGAGGAAAACCAATTATAAACAACTTTTTGAGAAGGATTTTTACAAAGCTGAAAGAGATTTTCTGGCTTTACAAGTTTTTAGTGAATCTTCTGGTGCCACCAAAGATTGGCATGCTTTTTGTAGAAGTGTTTTGTTTATATTTGACTAAGTTAATAAGTGCAGTGGTTTGACATTCATTTAATTGGCTTAAGAAAAACCAATGTTTTTTCAAGACAATTTTCACTGCTAAATCTTGCATGAATTCCTTTGGCTTATGATGGTATAAATGTCTACAATAATAGTTTCCACCTTTAATTGAATGGGTCCAATTTACTTTGTGTGCAAAGGGCTCTATAATGATATATCTACCCAGAAGGTTTTGTCATCCAAGATGCTACATCTTGTAGTTATTTTTATCACTAAACTAGAATGAAGAAATCAATTAGCCAATATCACTTTTTCTTTTTGCTGCCTTTTAGGTTAAGATGCTTGTTTAGAATTTGATTTAGATGTTAACTTTTATTTTCACTTTCAGTTTGCTATTAGATGAATGAAGAAAATATCTAATTTTTAGGTAATTTCTCAGCTAACTTTTTAAGTGCTGTATTGAATTAGTTTTGGAATGAATTTGAATAATGACATGCTCATTAGCATAATTATATTTTGTATGTGTAAATTTTTCCTAATTTTGAAATTAAAAACCTCCGCTGTATAGCCTTAGTTTCTCGTATGGCAAAACAAAGGCATTGACTGCAGAATTGTGTTTATAAAAGAATGTTAAACAGTTTCTGTGACAGTCACAAACACTAGATGTATTTTTCCAACCACTTCTTAATTAAAAAAGAAAGGGGCACAAATCATAAGCAGGCAATAAAAAAAATCCAAACAAGAAGAAACACCCCTGACACCCCCAGAAACTTTTTTTTTCTCTTAAAATACTTCAAGCTGTCATTGAAAAGAAGTAATTTATATGGACTGCAACACATGGAGGAGTAAACTTAGTCGAGTATAGAGGTGTTAATATTTGTAGTCTTGCTGTCAATGGAAAATAAATTACTGGTGTCTCCATTGTCTTTGCTGTTTGCTTTGTTTTTTAAGTAAAATCCTGAGAGCAGCTGTTGCTTTTTATTAATGGTTTCCCTCTGTGGAAGCTAGAACTACTTTTCATTTTCTTCCACTGATTCTAAGGACATTGAACTAAAGGTGATTGAACCAATATTATAAAGTACCGTTCATAACCAGTTGTAGGCACCTATCCCAGAGTCCATAAGCTCTGCCACCATGGTTAACTTGCATCCTTGCTCATCTCCCAGCATTGCCCTGTGCAGGGAGCAGCCTGGAGCCTGAGCACACCGCTGAGGCACTGCAGCTCTGGCACCATAGAATCATGGACCAAAGCTGGGTCCTTGTGCTCTTTTGTTCCTTGTATTTTTAGTCATGCTCAGGAGTCAGCTGCCTCCCTCATTTAGACCACAATTGTATTTGCCTTGCATGCCTTACAATGAAAGGCTGCTTCTGACTTTCCTCCTCAATAAATGGTTTTGTTTGGTCAGACAAAAATCAGTAGTTTCCTTGTACTGTCTGGTGGAAGAGCAGCTCATGATTATGTTGTGGTACGAGAATTTCTAGTACAAGCTTGTCACACACATCAGACTAAAGAAATTCCTGCATCTGTAAAAATTAAAAAGCTTGGATGTTTGTTTAAGCAATCCAGCCTCCTACATGCCACCTACCCCCAGTGCTGTGAAACTTGATTTCACAGACAAGAGCCATACAACTGTGGTCCCCAAGTTTTGCTTAATGGTCATAGTTGGTAGAACAAGTGAGATCAGGCTCTGGCAGAATGTTCCTTCCCTTGATCATGTTTGAGGCTTATTTTGAGGCTGATTAATGTTATCTTGTTTTGTTTATGGTTCATCTTGCAGTTGCTGTTAAACACAACTGCAGTAGTACAATATTAAGATAGCTAAATTAGCTACAATTCTTCCCTAGCACTGGTTACTTAAATTGACAATTTGGAGATGAAAGAATACTGAGAGGAGGAGATGATTACCCTATGAAGCTGTTTAAGCCCATCAGATTTTTGGTTTCTACCTCATTTGGCATACTTTCTTGTCCCCACCACAAAAGAAGTAGTCTTGTCACGTGGGCTGTCTCATGCATTGTAAAACATCAGCAGCCCTAATCACAGTCACCCCTGGAATCTGCTCCCAGCATGGGCGTTCACACTTGCCCTACTGCACCAAGGGGTTTTCTACTCCTACGTGAGTTTAAGTGGGAGAAGAAGGAAGGAATGGTACCATAAAAGGAAGTCTTTTGAGGAAGAGGTCAAACAAACATGAAATTGGCATTCCAAAAAGAGGACATGGGGGGAAAAAAAAATCACGTTTTGAAAAAGAATATGCAGTTCAGTAGTACAGAGTAGAACAGCTGTTCTTTGCCTGCTCCTCATGTGACATTATGAAAGAAAAGTTCTTCACTTGCTACTCAAGTTTCCTTTCAACCTGTATTATATGAGCATGCCTTTGACCTACTAGTGTTCATTTAAATGCATATCCAAAACGAGTTGTGTTAGTTTGATGTGGTTTAAATATCTCATGCATGACTCTCTTAATTGCACAAGAATATTAAAAACATGCAATAACTTTATTTATGCATGTGGTACCACAAGTATGTGAAGACTGACTCATAAGTACAAGTGAATTCAGCTGTCATGACTGAAATGATTGCCAGTTGTGGATATCTGCCTTCTCTTATGTGTGCACTATATCCATGACAAGGATAGGTGTTCAAGGTGGAAATTACTGCCCATCTGACACTTATGTTCCTTAACAGAAGCATAAATTAAAGTCAACAATGCTTTCCCTTAATGCACTGCCCAAAGAGGCAGTAGCTGACTCCGTGTATCTGGTGGCTGTTCCTGCTGTTACAGGTGGCAGAAGTCAAGGGCAGTAATCAGCTGAGGCAGCCAGTTCTGCTTGTCATGAGTCAACCCTGAGCTTCACTATAAAATTTCAGCTTTTTGTTTTCATAGCTTTTTTTTTTTTTAATGAAAATCTGTTTATGCTGACTGTAGCTGCAGGGTAGAAAGTGTTTTATTTTCCTGGAGGTGTGGTCAAGATTTTTGCTATGATCTATTGTAAAGATAATATAAAGAAACTAATTCTTTTTAAATTTTCTATTAGCCCAGCAGAAGAACTGTATTTTGGATCCAAAGAAACTGGAGAGAAAAAATGTTTGATAGTTCTCACAAATGTCACTAAAAATGTAGTGGCTTTTAAAGTAAGTGTTTTATATGTGGCCTGGTTTACTAACTGGAACTTTTTTTCCTTTTCTGTAAGGAGGAAGAATACTATTAAATCCATTTTGCAGGCAAAATTTTTTATTGTGTGGCGATGTTTGAGGCAGATCAAAGAAATCTGGCTGAGTTTATGCCTGTGATGTACCACCTCAAGGGGGATAATTAGTATTACAAATCTTTGGAACAGTGATTAAAAAAAGAGCTAAAGTGGCAGTTAGTTTTTTATTGAGACTAATACTTCTTGAAAAAGTAAGGCTTGAACATTGAAAAGTCATCTTTTTAGAATGTTTCTTTTAAAATATTGGCTGGAAACAAGTTAGTAATGCTCCAAAATGATGCAGATCATCTGCAAATGTCACCATCAAAGGAATTAGTAGTTACATTTGCTTCAGAAATATGGCGTTTGCGTGCATCTTTGTGGAGTTTTCCCCATCTTTTGCATTCTCTGCACATTAAAATTACTTAAAATTTTCATATTTTCATATTTATTATAACATGTTCTTGGCTGGTTTTAAATATGCATGCAAAAGAACAATTGCAAATGCAAGAAAAGGATAAACACAGTTGAGAGGGAGGAAAAAGGATTATGCAGGAGTCCTATTATGCTTACAAAATGATATATTTCAGAGACTTGTCCTAATAGTCAAGCTTTTGGGGATTTAGTTATTACAGAATGAGAGAATTTATGAAGCAATTGTAGTTTGTGCATGCACTTACTGTATCCTTCGTATTTCTTGTTTATAGGTGAGAACAACTGCACCTGAAAAATACAGGGTTAAACCCAGTAACAGCAGCTGTGAACCTGGCACATCATTAGATATAATAGTTTCTCTTCATGGTGGTAAGTAAAAATGTAAAATAGAGTTTGTAAGAAATCTGGGCAAGTTGCATTACCAGACATGCTCTAGACACTGATGGTTGCATGTCCTGCTGGTGTGTAGGACTGACTGTCCATGGCTACTTGACTCTTGTGGGAGAATGATACCATTTGTTAAAAAAACCATGGATGTCAGAGAGGATTTGAGTAACTGCCTGTACTGATTTACCGCTCCACTCAGGCATAAGCAGCTGTTGTCTGCAACCCATTTTGTTTCTTGTCTTAAAAACCAAAAAGTCTGAGTAGCAGTTGTATCTCTGGTTCATTATTACAGTGGGTGTTTGTTTATCTGCAGTAAATCAGTTTTCTAAATTGTTGCAAGGACAGGTAGATTTTCTGGAGAATAGATTCTTTACAGAATTTTGGGTTGTCTTTGAGCTATTCAGATGAAACTAGTTCTGTTAGAATGAACCTACATAATTTTGGGAAAACTGTAGTTAGAATTATTGAGCTTTCCTTTTTTTTATTTCTAGTAAGTCAGTGTTTGGTGTCTTGCAATAAAGAAGTTCTCATTTTATGTCACTTTTGTGCAAAATTCTTCTTTCCTCATTGTAATAGTTGTTTTATCTAAGAACACTGTTGCTTTTTTTTTTTTTTCCTTCCTTGAGGGCAGGTTTTGCAGCTTCTCTGCAGGATCGTTTCCTTATAATGGCAGCAGAAATGGACCAGTCTTCTGGAGCAGGTGTGCCAGAACTGACTCAGTTTTGGAAAGAAGTCCCTAGGACCAAAGTGATGGAACATAGGTCAGCATATGGTTTTCTGGTAACAGGGGTGTGGGGGGTTTTTAGCTTTTATTATTTAGCTAATTTATAGCACTTGTGTAATCATAATCAAGGAAGGATTCTCCAAACTCACTTTTGTGGTTTTTTCTCAGAAAACTGAGACTTTTGCTCTGTTTTAACTGATTAGATGTGGGTTTAATGTATAAAAATTATATTCTCGACATGCTCTTCTTTTTTTCTCGTTCTCATGCTGATTAAGAGTTAAATGGAAAAAATATCAATGCATATGACAATACACATGGACAATAAGGGTTTTGGTTTTTTAATAAGAATGTGTTGCTTGAGTTTTCTAAAAGTAAGCAGTCAAGGAAAGCAGACATAGTAAAAGCAAAGCTATTTTCTTGACAATATTAAAAATGTTCCCTTTCTACTCTGGAAAAATCAAAATTTTGTAGAAAATTTCTGTAAAACCTATCACATGTTCATATGTGTATTTTTGATATTTAGTGGTGGGAAAGTCATCTAGACAAATCATTAGAAAAATACTTTTCCCCATACACTTTTTTGAATGCTCCTGTTGCTCTTCTCTCTCATCCAGTCACACTGGGGGGTATCATTGAACATGTCTAGGAAAAATTCCCAGATTTGACTGGGTTTTTGCCTTAGACTGTTCCTGGTGTTTTTCTGTGGGTTTTTGGTTTTTTTTGAGTTGCCTTTACACCCTCGAGGCCAAAACTACCGTGGAAAAAGTATTTTGTGAGACTTGATGCCTAAATCTTGTTCTGTTTTTGCTTCAAGTGCTTATCCCTTACTTCCCTTTTGAATAAAATCTACATCATGTGAATGACCTTAAGCTTCCTTGCATAAGTGGAGCAATTTCTTTGGGTTTTTTAAGAACAATAGAGAGGTTATTTGATTGCAAGTGTGCTGTGTACATTAGTTGCTGATGAATGCAAACCTGACCTTTACTTTTTGATAAACCTAGACTAAATGTAGTGTAATTATAACTATTGTTTCTTAAATTTTAAAAGTGCTGGGACTTTATCCACTTAAAATGGATTGTTTGCTCTTAATTATAAAATGTTGCATTAAAATTGTGATTTCTGGTGTGTGTTCTTGTTTCCTTTTTACAGGCTCAGGTGTCACGTCATAGAAAGTAGTAAGCCCTCTTCTCTGACATTAAAAGACAATACATTTAATATTCCAGCAAAAACTAATGAAGATTTACATATACAGGTAATAGCATATTCCTCTGTGCTGAATATTCAGCAAAATGATAGAATATGCTAGAGATAAAAAGAATTTTTACTGAACCTTTTTGGTATTTTGTAAATTATATTAGTTGAACACCTCAGCAACTGAAAGTAACTACACCAGTGATAGTGATTTAATTATTTTGCTTAATGATTTAATAATCATTAAATTTTCAATGCAGCTTGCTCGTTCTTCTTGTGTGCATACAGATCTGGCATATCAATGAGCATCAGTGGTATTTTTGCTTCTGAGTGTAAAGGTGTCACCTGCTTGGTGCAGGCCATATTGGTTATCCATAATTTAGGATTTGAAGCTCCTTTAGTGGAACAGACTCCTGAAGTATGTAGTGATAGAAAAGGTATTGCTGAGAGACCACTGAGAAAAGACTTTTTTCCCTTTCCTTTCCTTTCCTTTCCTTTCCTTTCCTTTCCTTTCCTTTCCTTTCCTTTCCTTTCCTTTCCTTT
>VZUI01044034.1:0-68313 GCA_013401135.1 Cettia cetti
TGATGATTCTTGCTTTTTCAGCATATCCGTTCATTCTTATTTTTCTTGCTGTGGTTTGCTAAAGATCTTCCAGAGTTTGGTGATTGATTTCTTATTTCTACAGGATATCTGCTCTGAGGAAAATATCCTTAAACAAAAAGTTTCCAAGGGTGAATAATTGATCATCCTGTTGTCGGAATTCTTGTTCTGAGGAAAAAATATCTTTAACAAAAGGTTTCTAATCCTGGATAATTGATTATTCTTTGACTGGAATCCTGCTCTGAAATAACATCCTTGAGTTTTGCTAGACAGCAAAAATCTTTTGGGAAAAAGAAAATATCTCTGGAGACTGCTTATCTCTGTTTTTTAGTCCTTCCTTATCATTCAATGCAAAACTGCTTCAGCTTTTGTTTCACAATGCTGTAGTTTGGTGGTTCTTTTTTTTATTATTACTTTTTTTTATTTCTTTTGCACTAATTATTTTGCAACATATATTACAGCTACAAGAAGGAGAGACTTCCTGGCTGAGGGGGAGAAGAAAAGGGAGCATTAATTTAAAAAAAAAAGAAATCATGGTTCAGGCATTTCAAAAAATGAACTGAAGTTCTTTGAAGTGGACAAGTAAGACAGAGGCCACCTCTCACTGACTTTTAGCCCAGGGCTTATGCTTTTCTCAAGGATCTAGACTAACAAATCCTGAAAAATAAAAGTTTTAAAACCCTGTTCAAGGCAAAAAGAGCACGTAGTTTGCAGGAAACATATGGAAATGTCACAAGTACACGTCAGTTATGGGAGACAGTGAAGGCACCCATGTGTTTTCTTGGGCTCAGTCCCTGAACTCACAGTCACCTGATTCAAGGCAGCAAAGCAGCATCTGATCACAGCCATGACACAACTGGTTTGTTCCAATCCAAAGCTGTTGGTCACAGATACTCATTTCTTCTCTATTGTCAATATATTTTCATTAGGCACCAGCTCTTGTGTTTTGTTGCTCTTTGAGTTTTATATACTGGGTCTACATACGAGTAAGTCTACACTTACTGTGTAAGACACACAGCAGAAAACAAAAAATAGTTGAGGGAGAAAGGACCAACTCCACCAAAGTGTAATTAATTTTTTGCATTCCAGTTAGTAAGACTTGCCTACAATAGAGATTTTCTTACAAATAAGTTAAACATTATAGCTAATATGCCACATGCAGATAATAAATGGCTTAATAATCACAACTACCTAATAATTTTCCTATTTTCTGTACTAATGAAGCAGTGTTCTCAGGCCCTACAAAATCTTTCAGCTGTTCCTCCCCTCACCTCTTTGAGCTACCCATATGGACAGACCTTTCTTGTATAAAAACTGAGATAGAAAGCTGTTCATTTTCCAACTTGCTATTTAGGTATTTTCCTGCAACTCTAGGGAACTTTTGCTTCTCTGAGAATACAGTGGATGCGAATGCATAGAGAAAATGTGGACTACAAGGCTGTATGAACTACAGCAAAACTTACAAAACAACTGCTATCAAGAGAAATACTGATATCTCCAGAAATAACATTGTGACAGTTTGTCCTGCAAGAAAATTTGCATGTTCTGAGAATAGTAATGGCCAGCACTGATAATTATAGCTTGTATAAACTGCTTACCAGGGTATTCAGGGCCATGGATTAATGCAGTAGTTGATGCACTACTGTCACAAGAAAGATGCAGATACCACAGCAGAGTCGGAGCGGGAAAGGAGGAAGTTTAATTTTCACTTTCAGTTTATATAGATTTCTAGAAATGAGACCACATTGGAAGACTGAGATTCAACCTCTGCAATTCCACTGGTCTGAGAAAGTGTCCATCAATTGTCCCTCAGAAAGAGAAGAATGTAAACAGTGTAGACAGTTACAGAAACATTGTTTTGTTTATATGAAAGTCCATGAGAAACTCTGACTCCAAAATATGTAAGCTACAGAAGGTTTAGTAAGAACAGCAAGAGAACAAACAGTAGTCTCATCAATCTTAATAAATTCCAGCTCTTCAAGGCAGCACTGAATGAGGGTATGAGACCCAAAGGTGTTTCTGGTAAAACTGAGAATAACCTGTATCTTCATCTAGTCAGTGGGAAAAAGAAAAAACAAAACACAAAACCAGCCAACCAACCAACCAATAATAAGCAAATGAAAACCGCAAACAACAAACCATTGTGGATAGCAGCAGGAGTAAAAATAGATGGTGCAAAACCTTGCAAGCCTCAATTACCCTCAGTGGAAGCCATGGTGGATATATCTTGCATCAGATCTGTAATCCAGACAGCTTTGACAAGGGAGTGACCCACTGGACTGGAACCAGAGTGCAGAAGCAGTCACCTGTCACCTGTGTCAAGGCAACAACATGAAGGCAGAAGCATCTTTCAATTGACAGAAATTATTGATCATCCTTATACGGAGAAAATCTGATCCTGAAACAAGCACATGTTATCAAGAGTGGTAATTATCTCATTGCCAGTAGGCTCCAGCAGCTCAGCTATATTTATATACTTATGTATATCAAGGATGTCTAAGACACAGCTGACACTGGTACCAGCTTAACTCAAGTCCAGAAACACAAAATAATCACTGTAGTACCCTAGCACTACCATGCTAGGTATTTCCAGGACTTGTTGACATGTTTTTGATTAATCACACACTAACAAGAATAAAGACAATGGTAAGTGGACATAAGATTATCCTCCAGGTAAACATGACTTATGGTGTGGTATGGGATAGTTGTCACTCTTCTCTCTGTTGACAATTTCTGTTGAATGAGACATTGAGAATGATAGGTAAGGTCTGACAAATAAGAATGCTTGTTCTTATACACAATATGATAAATCCTGGTGGAGAGGCAGAGAATGCCCTTAGATGAAAGCAGAGAATCAAAAAGAAGTGATGCAAAGTCACAGAACACAAAACCAGAAAATGCTGTAAAACTGTAGTCAGACTAAAGGAAGATGCATCAGTCCAACATCCATGCACACAGGTAGAGCCATTATGTCATTGCTTATCCAGCTGTACAGAAGAGATAAAGAACTCATTTATGCTTTGAGAAATTTGCAGATTCTAGTGAAATATCTGAGAATCCATGAGATGACTTTCAGTCAGACAAGTGTACCCCAAATAAACTATACCTTTCCTGTTCGGCAAGAATTTCTGGCTTGTTTTACACTGAAAAAGTGATTCTGGAGCATAAGACAAATTAAGATGGTTTTCAAGTTAAAAATATTTATTTTTAACCAACTGTTAACTGTATTCCACAATATTCTATTAAAGGTTCTTTGGAGGTTTTCAAAAACCTTAGGCCCTTTTCTTTCACGTGCATCAAGCATTGGTTCTTTATATGAGAGATTATGTAGGTTAATGACAAGATGCAAAGATGCAAATGTATAGAAAGTGAGGTTAATTTTGAATGTGTTAGATTGAATAAAACTGGAGTAAGAATTGGATTTCCAATGTTGCTTGCACTACTGGAATAGCACCAAAATACATTTAAAGCACACAAATAAATAATGTTAAAATTTCAAGACTGATTTTGAATTAATTGATTTATTAACAGATAGAAATACATTTATAGCAGATCTTTAAAAATTGCATTGCCAATCATATGTATCAATCTGGCATTTCTCTCTAAAATGGCTAAGTGTTGCTTTTTAAGCTTTGAATGAATTGGGCTCAATGGAGTGATTAGTCAGAAACTAATCTTTTTGGTAACAAAGTGAAATCAGAAAATAAGCAATAACTTAGTGTTCAAGTAAATTTAAAAAAAGTTTCCTAAGTACAGACACTTGCAAAATTGCACCTATCCAGCAGAATAATATGTAATTTAGCACAGTTGCTAAAGATAAATGATTTTTCCTGATCAAATTATATCAGGATGAATAATTTTATACTATATAATTGGTGAGCTGGATAATTCAATAAGCCCATTTGCTATGGTTGACTTCCTTTCACAAGTAGAAATTCTGTAATGAGGAAGGCAGTTTTGTCAAAACAGCTGCCAAATGGCAGTAGCATAATAAAAGAAGCCCATTAATCAGAAAATTAATTAAACATTCTGTGTATGTAAAACCTGCTGCAAATGTGAATGGCCTGACAACAGCATTTGTAACAATTTATTCATTGGAGAATTATAGGAAACAACCAGTGTATTACAAAAATATCCAAATACAGCTATTCTACAGGAAGAAAGGACTCAATTTCTAAGGTTAATTGGCTAGAAAAATCATAGAAAAAATATTAAATATTTCTATTCCTTTTCTTACAAATCAGAATAAAAATAATGTGGGCTACAAATCCTTTCATCTTGTTGGAAATAAAGAGCACTCCTAAAAAAGAATGTTACTTCTGAAATGCAGTGGTAATATGGGTGGTGACTATCAGACCTCTGGCATCTCTCAGAATCAAGTAGAATTTTAGGATGAGCTGAGACGAAGACATTCTGCATCATGTGACACTGAAGGAACTATTCAATAGTTTGGGATGCTTAAAAAATAATATCCTAAGTTAGAGATGTTGATCTATTCTTGACATTTAAGCTTGCTAATACTCATTTTGAAAGCAATGTTAATTTTCCTCAAGTTAGGTTACATCTTAGAACTCAGGCTGACATGGTGGATTTATGACATTATAACTTTTAGGAGTGGTTTTATAAACCTACAATGGTAGCCACCAAGATAAACATTGGCATCTATTCATTGATCTGAAAGAAAAAAATGGGGTGATAATCTTAAATCTAAAGTGGCACAAACACAGACTGGGGCATGCGGCCAGTAAAAATAGATGTTTTTTATATAACTTTAAAATAAACAGCAGAATTTTCTCCCTTGGGAGAACTTAATATTATTTTGGGAATTAATGCAAAATTTTGACACATTCACTCCTTTGTTTTTGGTAGAAAAAAATCTTTAAGAGATGTGCTGCACAACCGTTTTTTATGGGAATAAAATGAGCCCCAATTTTTTTGGGCTATATAATCACAGAGGATTACAAACAAGAGTTCCATAAGTTTCTAATGAATTTAGACCCTCTCTCCTTTGAAAATCAATGACAGTAAAACAGGTAGAAAGTGCCTTAAGCACTTTCTTTTTATCTGCATAATTGAGTTTGAAATAAATGAAAGAAGTAAACTTCATGGCCTCATGTGCAGTGTCGGCTACTTTTAAATAACATTCAGCATAATTACTTCACATTCTCTGCTTCCGTTTTAAGTCAGCAATGAGCAGGCACAGGATAATGCAGCTGGGAAGAATCCCAGGTCTATGAGCCTTATGAACATAAATTTCTCTGGCTTTAGGAAAGCACTGACTATTTCCAATAAAGTAGGTTTGAAATGCTCTTTCAACACCAGATGTTCTTTTTCGTGCCATCTATTTGATTTGAAGTAACAAGAATATTTCTGTTTATACTGGTGTGTCTGGTTGGATGGACAGAATATCTAACAGAAAAGGTTAAATCAGAGTTATATGGAACAGATTAAATTTAATATGAGAATTATATTTTCTCTTATCATTTTGTTATGGGAAATGATATATTCATAGGTAGTTAGTCCTTGAAGAGTCCCTATGTATTTTCTCTGTGGAGGTCAAAATCATTCTGGAATAAAGTGAAGTCACCTCTTAGTTCCTATAGAACATTTTACTAATACTGCAGTATCAGAACAATTGTTAACTAAAAAATAAGACATTATGGGGAAAACCTGTTGTGGAGAAAATACCGCAAATACATTCCATTAATGACCAATAGCTTTTGTGAGCATGTTCCACTTTCAATATTTTAAACCTGTGTATCCAGCTGCAGAGATAGAATGTTGAACTGAAGCCATGAAAATCACTGAATCATTCATTAGCTTGCCAGAGGTAGAGAATGGTTACATGGCACAGTGGGTTAATGCTTAAGCTTTCCAAGCTGGAGGGGAGTTATGACTAGATTTAGGTTACGAGTGAGAGACATTCAGTGCTATCAGCTCGCTTTCTTTGGATAATTTCTCACCTGTACAGATATATTTTATGATTGGCAAGCTGTTCCAAAGTGAAAAAAGACAGACATAACAAGACTATTGAAATTGGGTTTAAAAAGTTGTGTAGACAAAGATTCAAATTGACTATCTATATGACACCTAGCTCTTTCCAAAAATTATTGCTCCATTCAAAAACACATAAGACATGTGCTTTGTCACCAAGTGCAGAAACACTTAAATGTTTGTTTTTAGAATAAAACTGAAATCATTAAAAAAAAAACCACATAAAATCAGAGTTTTATGTAAAGCAGGAAAATTAATTTCTAAAATTTACATCTTTTGGGATAAGCAAAATAAGCACATGCTAATTAAGAAAACTAGTAGCACTTAATACTTAAATACACACATAAAGCAAAAGAAATGACCTACAAATGCTGACATACGATAAAGAAATCTCTGCCACGCAGATGAGTGCTATGGATAAAGTATAAAATTTTTGTTACACAGGTACCTCCAAAGCTAGAATAAACAAAGCTGTGCTGCTGGAAATGCACTGAAGTGAAACTCCTACTGTCTATCAAGATATCGTATGCCTCTTGTTGCACAAATGTTAGTCTTGGTTTTATCTTTTCGATCTCCTCACTCCTGCAGGAAGCCAGGATAGCTACACAGAAGTGAGAACGACTGTTTTGATGTATCTGTTGTAGACTGGAGCATAAGATATGATTTCATAACATTCAGCTTCAGAAGCAGGGACTTTGAAGTCACAGGTCTGAGTTAGCAGAATCATTTGCTACCAGGACACTTAATACATAACACTTACATAACAGTGTCTTGCCTCACACCTGCTGGCCCTGGTTATCAGACTGAGAACAGGATATTTGTTGGAAAGCAACATAACACTATAAAAGCAATATAGATTTCTGGAATACGCTGATACCAACTTCCAAAACCAATCCCAGCAAATACTTATTAGGTAGGAGTGGTGCTCTAGTGAAACAAATGTATACAAGTAGCAATTATTTGTTTAGACATTTCCATATAAATAACAGCTTTGGCAATGTGATCATGACAAGTCTGTGTAGTTTAAGATCCTGAGAGTGTGGAAGACAAGGACTGAATAAAACCTTTGGGAAGAGCAGATCTCAGCATGCCCAGTTAATACTGCGTAGACATCACTTAGGAGTCTGTCTTGCAGGACAAATTTTCAGAGACAGAAAAGACAGAGAGATGGCAAAAGGTAGAGTCTCCAAAATGGTAACACAGAAATATCAGAAGAGAAGAAGCTCTGTTGCAACTCAAACTGATAATAGAATAAAGAATAACATGAAAGTAAATGTTAGTATAAAGTAAAATTGCAAGGAAGATAAGGTCTAATGTCAATCGGAACTGGCAAGTCAGTCACAAATACTACAGCAAAGACCCAAATAGTTGCCTCATTCACGTCAGTCCTCAGTCCCAGGACTCTAACACCAAGGAGCAAAAAAAAGGGAAATGGTAGACTACTGATGATAGAGCTGAGTCAGGGACCACACATACAAAATAGATATAGACAGATTCATGAGACCAGGCAAGATGTATCCAAAGGTGCTGAGAATTCTGGCTGACATGATAACAAAATAATTCCTATCAGTCATTTTTGAAAAGCCATGGCATCAGGAGAAGCCAAGTAATCAGAGAAGGGCAAATATTTTGTCCAACTACAAATATTGAGAAAAAAATAAAGCTCAAAGAAACTGCAATCACCTTTACTTCATTTCCCGGGAAAACTAAAGAAGAAGTCCTCAAGGAAAGACCTTTCAGGAGCCTGAAAGACAAGAACATGTTAAGAAACTAAGACAGAATTACTAAGGTTTAATCATACTTGACCAACCTGATTGTCTTCTGCAATGAAACAATTTGTTGAGTGAATGAGGATAGTTGTGGATATCATCTGCCTTGATTTTTGTCAAGGTTTTTGACCTGGTCTCACACAATATGCCCTATAAACAAATTGTCAAGTTCTCTGATAAACAGATGGACCATTATTTGGGGAGAACTTTGTCTAAACTACCAAGCTCAAAGGGAGAGTGGTTCAAAGTTCCACTGGCAGAAATCAGATTTAGAGACTTCCAGGAGTTTCTCCTGGGTCAGGTGCTGTTCAATGTCCTTGTAAATTATCTCAGTGATGGGATTGAATTCACATTCACCAGGTTTGTGAATGACACTGAAGAAACAGGAGAAGCAGATGTGGTACAAGGAAGAGTTGAGCCAGCAAGGTTTGTGTGGAGTATTGCAAAGAAACACAAGCCCTTCACATCTGAAACAAAACAATCACAAACAGCAGGACAGGCTAGGTTTTGTCTCAATGGTGTATTTTATCACTCAACACTCATTTGATTCTCTCAGTGAAAAAAAAGAAGTGGATGACATAACTCTGTAAGGGGGCTCTCACCACCCCAATCTGCTTTCCAAACCACTGTTCATGGATCTCCATGAAACCAGTCAGGAGAGATGAAAGACCAGAACATCTCTGGTGACCTGAGAGACTCCAAACCTTTGATGATGTGCAAGGTGGAAGCTTTTCATGTGCAGTTCTCTTTCTGGAGATGTCCTCTCAAATTCACTTATGTTCAGTCACATTCCCCTCAGTGACTCAGGCATAAGTCCCAAGTCCCTAAGGCAGATGTACATCAACTTTTTTTTTTGCTGGGAGAAGTGACATCAATTCCCTGTTGGAGACTCTTGAGAGATGCAAAGGGACAGAAGAGACCAAGCTGTGATCTGTGAGAGAGAAAGAGGGTGTGTGTATCTTTGCCATGAAGGCACTTTTAGACTCTGCCTTGTTTTAGACTCCTGCTGTCCTGGTTACTAAGAGAAAAGAGCTCAGTGAAAAGAGAAGTGAAACAAATCCATCACAAACCAATGTTGAAGATGTCCTCATTCACAGGAAAAAAAGAGATGGAGAGATGAAGAGAGGGGACATGACAAAAGTATGCAAAGTAAGAGAAAAATAAAAAATTAAGAAAATCTATAACAATAATATTTTTTTCATATACAGTTTTATACTAACCTTTCTTAATTGGTCCCTCCTTCCAGTGTCATGCTTGATTATTGATACTGGAAAGAAAGTGAGGAGAGATGTATTTCTTTGGGTGACTTTTTATGTGCATAGTCAGGCAACATCATAACAGTTGCTTTTATTTAAAATGAGACCCATAGAGGTTTGGGGGAAGAAAAAGTAATTCAATGAATAAACATAATTCAGAAAATTAGGATAGATTTTAACACTTTAAAAAGTAAGAGGCCGAAATTAAGCTGGGGTAACAGATCACCTGGTTTGCCAAAATTTTGGTCTGTTTTCAAAATGTCTTAGGAAAAAGGGAGAAAAAAGTCTCAATAAAAAACATAGCAGATGCTAAACTATAAATAATCCTGGTTGTACTAAGAATAGACCCTTAGCATATCTTTACAATACTGAACATATATGCTCTCTCATGGAAAAAGTCAAAGGGTCAAACAGTTCACTTTAAAACACCTGGATGGAAAAGATGAAGCTAAGGATTTAAAATAATTATTTTAAAATAGTAAAGAAAAAGAGGGTGGAAAGAAAAAATCTCACAAAAAATTGTTCTCTGGAAGCATATGTAGTTGCATATTAATGATGACATCTGTTATGTACTGACTTGAGTTCCCTTAACAACAGAATGTTACATAACCACTGTCGGGAGATTTAAAAGACTTCCATTAATTTGTGATGGCAGCAATTAGCAAGGAGGATGTTAATATTTACTGGTGCTCAAGATGTCAATTTCTGCCTATTTTTCATTTGTATTCTTTGTAAACTCACACTGTTGTGTACACAAGGATATCATTCCATCTAGGCAGAAAACAAAATTTTTCTTTCTGCCATCAGATATTCACTAGACAAATGACATTTGTCTTAGAAATAGCTAAGGAAATTTCACTCAGAATAAAATCAATACTATACAGAAATCACTACATACAACGAGTTAGGAGGTTCAAGTTTGATAAAGTGTAGTTCTTTCTGAGCTCATCTAAGTTTTTGTATGTACCTGCCAACATATGTGCTCTATGTAATTTGGCAATTAGTGGTCAAGAAGTGGGGTCAAGTGATTAGAAGCTACAGGACTTGAATCTGCAGGACATTAAAGTATTCTTTCCATGTAAGAATAAAACTCAGTAGATGATTGGATGATGTTTGTGTGTTCTGCTTTAGGATTAGTTGTTCATCACATTCTAAAGAACATAGTGGTGGCCAAGAAAAAGTACAAAACAACATTACTATTATGTGAAGTAGCAATGATGCAGTCTTGCTATTTTCCCTGCAGGTGATGCTTTGAAGAGGATAGCATAGACCTCAGCTGTCTTAAAGTTCTCTTGGAGATGGTATCCAAGATGAGAGAGCTGTAGTTAGACCTAGCTAAACACCTGTTCATTTAACTTACCAGATTCAGTCATCATATAATAGCATTTCAGTTCAGAATACAGTTTTGAGAAAAAAACTTGATAAAATGACAGTATCAACCAGCATCTGAACAACTGGTGTTTTGAAAGCATTTAGAAGTACATGCATAAATACCATACTAATCTATAGTTAAAATATTTTTGTGTCAAAAATATCTGCGAATCTTTTATGTGCTGTAAACATATGGAACTGAAGAAGTATATCCCCTTCTGGAATTAGAGGGCAGCAGCTGAGCTGTATGAACTATCTTGCATAATGTTCAAAGGAGAGAGAATTATTCCAAGGAGAGCAGAATAAATTCTGACAGCTACAAAAAACAGCCATGGGATCCTTTTTATGACCATATAAAATAAAAATCATAGAGGTCTTACTGAAAGACGTATAGTACAGCAAACTACATGCTATTCCATTTTTTTTCTGCCTCAGTTAAATTGCTAGGTTTAACAGGCACTATTGGAAATTGAACTTTTGATTCTGTGGAATCTATTTCAAGCTTAGCATAAAAAATGCAGTGATCTGTCCCAGTTAGGTCTCCAGGCTGCACTGCATGATAGCATTAGTTAAACAATACATGCTGAATTGAAAAGAGTCCCCATCACCTGCAATGGTTTTCACAATCTTTATTTAAACATTCTTATGCCTTCAGTAGCCTAAGATAAGCAGAAATAATATTTCTTGGGGTTTGTGGGCATTCCCCCCCCCATTGATAAAAGGCAATAACTTCCAATGCTCAGTTTAATGATCACTACAAATGGCTTTTACTCCTCTGTGAACATCAGCTGCATAGCTAATGTCAGCAGGAAATTCTGGATAACTGTAGAGTAGGAGGACACCTGAGAACAGGCAGCTAAATCAAAGAAACATAATTAAATTGTGGAGCTCATTTTCAATGGATGTTTTGGAAAATAAAAAAAAATAAATGTGTTTTAAAAGGCTTTAACCAAATGAAGGATTGTCTATCAGTGATTATTAAACATGGTTGTCCATACATATTGTCCATCTCAGAAAATTCCTGAAGTATGTTTTTGCTAATCAGGAATAACACAGAAAGTTTTCAAATAATTCTCTGTTTCTTAAAGTTCTTCCTAAGTGTCTGCCTTTAGTCAACACCAGCAGGATGATAGGTGGCCAAATAAGGACCTTTGTAATACTACAGACTATGAAAGCATTTAATTCTTTTCCTGAACCATAGTCTCAAAGGAAGAATAGCTATAAAACAGCAGCTGTTCTCTTGGCATGTACTGATGCAGTGGCTGGGGAGGCACCTCCTCTTTACACCTCTCTGCCTCCTTTTCAACTACAGCCCAAAAAGAGGAAGGAGATAGTCACAGCATTAATAGGAGAGATAGTTCTCTGCTGTGCCACAGAACATGGCAGACACAAGCTCACAGGCCTGCAGGATGTTAGTACTACACACTACACAATACTGTAGTGTACAGTATTATACTATATGCAGCAATTAAATAATATTGGAGTCAAGGAATCCTAAAAAATCAATGGTGCTCTGATGGGATTGTGCCACTACTGCTCAGAATGGTGAATAAAAATGCAAGCTTAAACATCCTGCTGACCCCAGGGGATCATAGAACAAAGAGAAAGGTGTCTCAGAGAACTGTCTTCGATTAAACTGTTCTTGGGGGATACTGACAAGCAAAATAAATTTATTAATGAAGGCATATACCATTCTCATCCTAATGTCATGCAGGGATTTAACCTGGCTATCCTTACTGCATGGTGCAGCACACGTACACGTATTTTAATCTTATAGATTTTGTTATTGATGCACTGGATTTCAACATGGCAGATATGTCTACCTCTTCCCTTACAGGAATTTGACCTGGGTGGGTTAATGGTAACTTGAGCAATTTTGTTTGGAAAGAACTGGACATTTTGGATTGCCTTGTAGACCCACCCACAGGAAATTGAGGGGCCAAGGCAGGCATAAATTGTCTATCAATCTTCAAAAAAATATTTTGAATCTAACACACCTAACACTCCCATACAGATACCTTTCTAAATGCTTAATTAACTTAATTGACTTAATTATCCTAGTATTTCAGAAACAGAACAACAGAATATTCTAAGTTGGAAGGGAACCTGCTAGGATCATAAAGTCCAACTCTTAAGTGAATGGCCCATACAGGGATCAAACCCACAACCCTGGCATCACTGGCACTGTGCTCTAACCAAGACGATTTTAGTGGCAGTTGCACAATTTCTAGGAAGAAAAATGCTGAAAGAGTATGTTGGTATTTAGAGGCTAAATCTACAGCTATACAGAACCTTGCGTGCCGTCTGCATGAGACTCCAGTCCATGTGGTGTTCAGACCAGCAGATGATCATGGCAGTAGTTTTGGTTTCCAGCTAGTGTTTCCCAGGCAAACCTCCAGAGCTAGGACACAGCAGGAGTATACACCTGGCATCAAGATGTGCTCCTGATTATGGTGGTATCCAGGGTCCCAATGCAAAAAACACTGCAGCTGACTGGAATAGGTTCAGGAGAGAGACACTAAGACATCGAAGAGGTGGGGAGGGGAGCTGTAGAGCTTACACTGTGGGCTGTGGGTGAAAGGTTAGGAATTGTTCTGCCTGGACAAGGAATATCTTCAGGGGCACTTTACAGCAACCCCTCAGCAGCTGTGAGGAGTCTGATGAAGAGACAGCTATGGGCTCTTGATGCTGATGTACCGTGAGAGGACAAGAAATAACTGGAACAAGAGCAGTTGTGACAAGATGTAAGGAAAATACTTTTTCCCCTGAGGACAGGGCACAGTGGGACAGGCTGCCCAGAGAGGTGGAGCATTCTCCATCTGTGGAAGTTTCAAGACACATCCAGATAAAAGCCCTGAGACACCAGGACAGACCTCAGAGCTGGTCCTGCTGAGAGCAAGAGGTAGGACTGAGAAGCCTTCCAGCTGGAACTATCCTATGATCTTTTGTTCCTATAGGTAGGTGTAGCCATTTCAAACTTGGTGATGTTCACATTCAAATTCCCAATTGAATTTGCTCAAACTTTGTTCTTAGTGAGATCAATCAGATCAGACTCTAATGTTAGCTGATTTTTTCCACCTTGCTTTCTGTGAAGAAAGGAAAGGCCACACTGACCATGGGGTTGATGCCAGTATTTCAAGTAACACTTCTACAATTTTATGTCCTGAAAATAAATCTTTAGATTTTGGTGGTAGTTGCAAAAATGATGGAAGGCCAAAGATAGGTCCCGAATGACTCCTGTCCAGAGCACAAAAGTGCCTGGGCAATGTAATGGAATTGGGTTTTGCTTAGTGTAAGCATAGCTTTTTAAGTCCACATGGAGATGAATACTTAGATCTGCATCCAGGATCAAGTTGATCAATATATATCTGCTTTCTGCAAAGTTCTGTCCAGATTACAGTCTCAGAAACACTACAAGACACTGAGAGTTTTGAAGCACTTGGTGATGTTTTGTGTACCTAAAAATAGCCTTTTATTTTTTTTGTTCTTAAATATTTAGAGAAGGTAATAACTTATAACCAAACCAACCACACAAACCCCAAAATCCCACACAAAACAAACAGCAACTATCTAACAACAACAAGCAATCAAAAAAGGACCTTCAAAATGGTCTATTAAATAAGGTATAGTGCTCACAAAGAGAATGGAAATACAACAGAAATTACAAATTCCTTCTGCCAACAAGATATATTAATAATTAATAATTAATAATTAATTATTAATAATTAATAATTAATAATTAATAATTAAGCTTCAAGTATAGAAGAAAAGAACTTTTCAGATAAAAATGATGACATTGAAAAAACAAGAATCAGATCTAGATTATTCACTGTATTTTGAAACACTGCATCTCTATGTTTGATGTACTATGCACAATTTCTTGTTAAAATGTGTTTGCTTTTAATGTTACTGTTTCTCTATTGCTTTCTTTCTCCTATGCATTTGAAAATGTGCTCTTTAATATCCCAATAATAGTGCTCATGGATGTTAATGAAGCTGCTTCTTTGGAAAATGTGTCCTCTATTTTCTATTTGAGTGGAAAAGAAAATTTAATTCAGTGGCAAAGGTTTGTGGTCCGTTTGGAAATTGCCATTATTTTATACCTTAATAAAACAAGTGGAATGGAAATTTCTTCTTTAATATTGTCTCCAATTAAAATTCTTTGTTGTTTAATTTAATTTACATACACAGGCAATGTGTGCCCCCTTGGGCCCATTGCCATAATTTTAATAATTGAATAATTTCTGTTGGTTTTAGAAACTGTATTTGGATTTTCTTTTTATGTTCTTTCTTTTCCCACTTAATCTTACAGAAATTTGCTTCAATTCTTACTGTTCACTTGTTCACTGCTTTCAAATGGGAACGGTTCTGCAGAAAACATGACATCCATGGAACAGCCATCTGATGCACAGAGAGTAAAGAACTCAAACAGTATATCAACAGCAGTAAATCTGTTGATATAAAAAGGCTCTGCAGCCCAGTTTCAGGGGGAAAAAAAACATTTATTGAAAAGGACAGGTGTTACCAGAATACAGGCTGCATCACACATGTCCTTTGCCAAGAAAATCATTATTTTTTAATTGCAAGGCATTTCTCTGGTGTGTATTCAAATGAGAATTCAAGAGACTGTCTGAAAAGAAAAGAGTTCCTTCCCTCTGATTTTCATGGTAAGGCCCCTATGAATATCAAATGCAGCATATCCAGTTTTTTAATATTTTAATATTAATTTTTAATACCCAGATTTTAATGCCATTATTAAACTTAGTATTGGTTCTAGTCTAGATTCTCAGTGGTTGCAACATAGTAGATGATTAAGCCATAAAATAGGTGTGAGTTACCATATGTCATGACCTGTGAAGCTGTGGGAATATTTTAATTATGATATCTATTTTATCTCCATTACTCTGAAATTTGAATACAATTGTCATATATAGAGAAATCAGCAATAAAGGTTTTAAGTACCTGTAAAGAAATGCATCACAAGTAATTGAGAAGACAGGATGCAACTGCAATGAAGAGAGTTACCGTAATCTGGCAAATCAAAGTGATTGCTTTATAAATTAGAAAATAAAACCCAACCCTGTGGAACACTGAGACATCTCACAGCTCAGCAGCCTCCTGCACACCTGGGGGCTCATCCCACTTGTTTTGGTATTCCATTTCCTCAAGGAGGGTGTTTCCAAAATTCCATCACCTATCAGTGCTCATACAAAATGATTAGTCATAAAGATCTGCCTCCAGTATTAGATCATTCAGAAGTCTTCCTGTAAGCCTTTGGAGACACTTTTCATTAAACATGGGATAAAATTAGCAGTGCTAATTATACATCAGCAAATAATAATAAAGGTACTGATGCATTGATACCTCATATTAGCCATATACTTTCCTATTATCTTATAAAATGCTTTCTAGTCTCACAGACTGTTAGACTTTATTAAGACATCATGAATACAATGTGAAACTTGAGCAGTCAGAACTGCTTCCTAAGTGCCAACTACAAGGAGCTCAACTCCTTTGATTACAAGCTGTATACTGAAATAGATATCTATAATACAGGAACTATTAAACCTCAGAACTCAAAGACTGAAAGTCTTTTTTCCTCCTCATCATTTTGCACAATTTTTTCAAGAGTATATTAATGCTGTAGTAATACTGTCTTAGGACAGGGATGATTTGTTATTTGCCTTACATAAAAATTAGTCAAAATTTTAATTTTAAGACGTTGGAAAATGCCAGGCTGTTCAATAAAAAGGTGGGGTTTTTCATACTTAAAAAAATCATCTCTATTACTGTAATGTTCTCAAGAGATAAATTTTGAGTGATGGAAGAGGTACAGACATTATAATTAGAAAAAAAATCTAGTAAGTTTTCTTTTTCTTCAAAAAACCCTTTTTGAAATCCTATATGAAAACTAAGAAGAGTTTAGAAAAAAATATTTGTAAAATAAAAATTCTGAAAAAGTCATCTCAATTTATACCAAACATTTTTTTGATTACTCTGAAAATCCTCCCAGTTTCTGTTTTATTTTTCTAGCAAAATACACTTAATGATTCAAAGTGATTTTTAAGGGAAAAAAAAAAAAAAAGAAAGTATAGCTTTGGAGTGTTAACCATTTCTTTTTTCTTAATGAAGTTGAAAAGACTAGGAGTATTTCCTGACAGGATGTTAATTAATATTGTAACAGTTGGATGGATCAAAGACCTTGGCCCTCTCTCTTAAATTTTAATTATGTCTTTACTGCTTTTAGAATAAAAATACCCTCTTAACTCCTTCTTTATCTTATTTTCTAATCTTTAGTGTTTAAAGAGCCTCTCAAATTCTTAAAATTGTAGATTCTGATCTTTGTTTTTCCCCTTGCTTCCCTTTCCCTCAATACATTCCATTTTCCTTCCCTGAGTGCATTGGTCTAATCTTTCAGCTACAGCCATAGCAACTTGTAAAACTTTCCATAGCAAAACAAAATGGAAGCAGATATGCAAATAGTTTCACACATATGTATAATATACATGCACATAGTATATATACACATAAAATATGCCAGTTACAGGCCGCCACCTTAATATCCTCCATCTCCTCTTTTGGAGGTGAGGTATTGTAAAGAATTTTTTATGTCCAATGAGATCCTGGTACATTATTTTTTTATTTTTTTTTTACCTTGTTTATGCAGTGCCTAATCTGTTTTGCATTCCATGTAAGATTCAAGGCAGTAAGTTACACCACTCATATTAAGTCAGATTATATATATACCAGCAATTTTTTACAGTATTCATCTTGTTCCATTGCAGACTGCATCCACGGAATTTGACTGAATTACTGGTGATTGTGGAAGTTCAGAATAAGAACAGAATCTAACCTATGCATGTTGCTTTAAAAAAGGGAACTAATTCTTCATTGTTAAATTATATTAATTTCCTATAAGCCTTAAATTAGTATTTAAAAGTCTTTCATGTTTGATTTTCATTATATGATCAGCAATTTTTTTCTGAGAGCATTTTAAGTAAGGATAAGGTTCTGATTCATTTTTGTTCATGGTTTTATAACAGTTTACCATTATAAAAGTCTACTTCATATTTTACAAGCAGTTTATAGAACTATCAGTCAACTATTAAACTCTAATTGCTTTCTACACAACGCACAAAATTTTATATCAAATCATTATAAAGATACTCATATTTTCTTCTGACACCTACTCATCAGCAAAACATGGTACATAATCAAGATCTTTTTGGTTTTTTCAAACCACTAGGGAAAACAAAATTTTCATATCTGATCCTACAAATATTTATGTAGAAATCCTGAAACCAATCAATGGAAGAAGTAAAAAATGGTCATAAATATTTTCAAAATGTTCAAGTGGTCATAAATATTTTCAAAATGTTCAGACCTTAAACTAAAATATTTTTTCTCTTTGTCCATTAAAAAAAAATAAATTTAAGGAATTTGATATTAGAGTGATTATCATTACTTTTGTTTTACGTCAAGTGGCTCCATTGGGCTGATCACCTATTTTCACGCTACAGGGAAAAATACATTGAATATTCCATGGTGGGCCATTGAGTGACAGACAGTCCTGAAAACTTACTGCTGCATAAAACATGTGTGTTTTTCAGTTTTAGAATTTTAAAAATCTGTGGAACTTAACTCAGTCCTGTTACTACAATATCCTGTCCACCGCGGTTTTTGGAAAATCTACGTTTTTGTCTCAGTGCAGCCACTTCTATTTGAATAATGTGCTGTGAATTTAATTCCATACACATCTCAAATATATGTCAATAAATATAAATTAACTAATGTTGTATTTTTGTTTTCAGAGAGAAATAATGTAAATGAAGTTTTAAAGTTCTTAAAAAATATATAATTTTTAAATATTAAAATTCTTTAATTTTCCAAATATCTAATTTTGACTGTAAGTATTTTCTATTTTCTGATTATTTTATTCTGCAGGTTTTAGTTATTTCTGTCTAGTTATATTCTTGGGTTTTAGTTTTAAATTCTAGAACTAATCACCCATATTTTTCTGAAGTCAGAAATTTTCTACTTAACTGATGAATTTATATGTATTTCCTTTGGGCTGATATCTAATTTCATTGTTCTTATTATTTATCTTTTCTTAAGGCATCCTAAGAAAAATAAAAAGAAAAACATAAAAGAAAGAAAAATATTTTTATAGCATATTATATATAATATTTCGTTTTCAGAGATAGCATTTGATGTAAAGTCAAAGCCAACATTCATACTTTGATTAAGTGACCATGATGTCTAAATATTCTGTTGATAGATTATGAACTATGGAATATGAATTTGAATTGAAGTCAGTATTTGTCTAACTAATCTTCACAACTGTATTGAATCTCTTTATGTAGTTCATGGTTTCATAATTTAGTTCAAAAAAAGAAAAATACATATTTACTATTTCTCTTCTGTCTCAAATACCCATCCTATTCCCACTTCAAAAAGACAACTTGATTCTTAATGCTGTATCTTTTAATGATCATTTGATTGAATTATATTTTCAATGTTTTTGATAGTTACATATTCATTTATTTAGAGCAAAAACAAAAAAAAATTCATTATCTGAGGGTTTTATTTTATAGTAGTTTTGCAGAATGCAACTAGGAAAACACTTCTGTGAAAAGATGAACAATTTTTTAAACCATAAATCCAAAAGATTGCCCCATTTTTTACGTAATCCCATACAGACTGATGCTTAGATTGTCTCTGAATGACAATAGCTTGGGTTTACTCTGCTGATACTTGTGTTTCCAAAGATCATGGTGTAAGATCAGCAAGTGCCTTGACTATTATAATTCAGAAGAATGATTTCTGCAACCTGCAATGTATTGAATATGGCTGATAGACCTGTGGTAATTTTTTTGGTTTTTTTAGATTAGAAGCCTAATTCTTCATTCAGATGTTACATAAAGTTCTTGGGTTTTCAAAATGTGCTAAACAATTATTTTTTTCCCTAAAAGACACTCCATTATTCTAGAATTAAAGAGGAGGCTTTCTTGCTAAACATTTCCCACCGAACTTGTAAACTCTGCTATTAAATACTGCAGTAAATTCTAGTTTGTTTTCAGCTGTGTGTTAAGTTTTAGCCCCAGCTGATAGCTCAACCCAACACAACCTCTCACAGGTCCCCAGCCCCTGAGGGACCGGGGGAAGAATCAGAAGAGGGCAAGTGACAAAACTCAAGAGTTAGGGTAAAGATGGGTTAATAGGGAAAGCAAAAGCTGTGCTTCAAAGTAAAACAAAGAATTCCTTCACCACTTCCCATGGGCAGGCAGGTGTTCAGCCATTCCCAGGAAAGCAGAGACCCATCATCCACTACAGTGACTTGGGAAGACGAACACCAAAACCCCGAACAACCCACACTTTGTCCTTCTTCCCCCAGTTTTATATGCTGAGTGTGGTGTTATATAGCATGGAATGTCTCTTTGGTCACCTGGGATCTGCTGTCCTCTCTGTAATCCCTTCCATCTCCTTGTGCACCCTCTGTCTCCTCACTGGTGGGGTGCACCAAAGAGCAGAAAAGGCCACGACACTGTTTGAGCTCAGCAATAATTTAAACATCCCTGTGTTATCAACAGTTTTTCCAGCACAAATCAAAAACACAGAACCACAGCAGCTACAGTGAGGAAAATTAACTGCTGAAAAAACCCCAAACATATAAACAAAAACCCACAACAAAGAAGCAACAACAACAACAAAACCCTATGCTAAGGAATCTATTATCCTACTCCATTTGCTTTTTTTTTCTTTTTCCTTAGACAGCTTGACTCACACTGTGGTCTTGCACCACGAAAAAGAGATTTCTGCTGCAGTACAGAGGGAAGCCTGTATAAATGAAGAAGACAGAGGGCAGATAGGTCTATATGTACACAGACTCAATCATACTTCCTAAGCATTCCACTGAATTCAAATGGTTAACACTATAACATTAATGCATGAGCTCATATTTTCTTTCTAATTAAGTTCAAAACAATAACAACAAAAAATGTATACCCAAAAATTAGACTAACAAAGGGAACATATATCACTCAGGAGATAATTTATATGTCCTTTTATACACAGAAGCCTGAGTAAAAGCAGTTTAAGACAGAAGTTTTTACTCTGACTTCTTTTGTTATCTAAATACTAGACAGCTGCTGAAAATCACATGCAGTTAAATGTTATTTTATTTGCAAAATATCACATCACTGTTCTTTTATGTTCTTTCTAAATATTCTTAGAGTAATTTAAAAATAGTAGGTTTTGTGAAGTATAGAAATCTCTGGAATAGCTCTAGATGAGCCGGTAGAAATATTCTAAGGAATTTAATCAAATCAGGACAGACCTTTTCATGACCTATTTTATACTATAAGCAAGCTAGAGCTGATCCTTAGTTGAACCAGCTGAACTTGTGATCCAGTGCTGAAATCATCAAACCCTCTGGAACTAAGAATGACTTATTTCAAAGACTTAAAAGATTTTATTTATCTTATCTAACAATTTATTTCCTGGTGTTTGGCAAAAAAAACTCCAAGAAGTTAACCAGGCTGCATTCTATTTTATAAATTTTCCCACTAGTTATTTTATTTCTTACTATTATTTTAATTTTTTTTCTTATGTAAGTTTTGGTTTGGTTGTTTTTTTGGAGGTAGAGTGGGGCTTTTTTTGGGGGGTGCCTTTAATGAACAGAGGAAAACCTGGAACTAGCAATAGTTCCAGTCTTTAAATGTTTCAGAATCTGAAATATTTCAGATTATTTTATTTTGGCCTTTAAGGCTCAGAGATGCTACCAGAGGTCTCCTTTCTCCTGTTTTTGGGCTTGCTTCATACATAAGATTTGAGTGTGGAGCTATCTATTTCTTTTTTTTTTTTTTTTTTTCATTTCTTTCTCCTGTTGTGTTGTCTCCATGCACTGTTTTATACAAGTACTTGCTTTTCCAGCTGGTATTGTAAACATCGCCATCCTGCACATGTTGAAAAATGAGCAGCCTGCTCATCCAATTTTATAACTCAGAGTAGCAGAAGCAGATTGGCGATGTTTTTTGACATGCACAGCGTACATTACTGCAAGATGTCATATTTCCCCAAAGGGGTACTCAGAATGTCAAGAAACTTGGACCAGACACAACAAGATCATAAACATGCTACAGCAAACACACCAGAATATTTGTATAGGATTATCATTAGGTATTAGATGAATACTGTTTCATCACATGCTCCCTGTGGAATAGGATTTGATGGTTCTGTACTTGTGTTAATATGAATTATATTGTCATTATAATACCACTGTTTTGGCAAAGATATTGCAAAAAATAAGTAGTACTTTTTTTTTTTTTACATAGTTTAGAATTCTAAAAAAAAACTTATTTAAGAAAAGAAATCTGAATTAACTTGATATGGAAAAATACCAATTTGCATTTATAACCATCTGAAGACAAAGAGGTATTACCTTATACATACCTTTTAAGTACAAATTTTAAAATTTGGTAATTTAAAAACACAGGCTAAGGAAAAAAAAACTCATTTCAATTTGATCTAAATTTCTTTTTATCAAAAAACTAGTAGAACAACATATAATGAAGAACTTTATGTTTTACTTAAGCCACAACTTTATTAGTTCTACTGGGAACTATTTGCAATAACTTGCACAGTGCAAGTCATGATTCCTACTTTCATGCTTCTGATCTTGAGGACAGCTTCAATTCTAATAAATCTCCATCCAGAGAAACTCAGAAAAGGAAGAAAGAACCTGCTGCGAGCCAAGGCTACAACATTTTGATCACACAGCTGGTATCCACCTACTGTGACCCATAATCCAAACCTGAAAAAAGGATAAAATGAAACAATTTAGCAGATATAAACTACTGATTTACCTTCTGCAGGTGGAGATTTTATACCACTTTATGATTTCACACGTCACCACTGATAACCCTAACTTAACAGGCTCCTATTTCCATGTGAAATAATCAAATTAACCCTGAACAAATTATATCCTAATTTACTGTGAGATTTTTAACAATACGTGTCTGTAGAGAGTACTGTCATGAACTGACAGCCCTCTCCTCTCGTAACTCCCTCCCTATGAAAAGGCAATCTCATGGTACTAGCAGGCACCATTAGAAGAAAATCTGTACTGCAGTAGCTTTGCACAGCATAGTTATTCCCAACTCCTGCAGTTCCTGTCCTCTAAATTTGTGCATGCAGAAGTTGAGGGTTCAAGAGTTACAACCAGCTTCCCACTACATGTTTTTGCACTCCCTGGCCCAAATGCAGCCTTCTCTTCCCATGCCCTGTGTAGAAACCTCTGCTTCAGGAGCCATGGTGTCACAGACTGTACCATCACATTCTGTAAGGAGTTGGTCTGGCCTTAAACAGAAATCAGTAAATTTCCCCATGCCTCAGGTATCCACCTAAATCATGCAAGAAGTGAGTGGCTTATGCTAAGACTAACCAGAAAAAAAATCAAATTGCAAAAGTGTAACTGTGCCAGATAACTTGCATTATCAACTCCCAGAACCAGCTCACTATTTTTTCTCATTTCACAGCCTGAGCCAGGTATGATGTGAACTGTATCACAGAATGGCAGAATCATTAAGGTGGGAAAAGACCTCCAAGATAATTGAGGCCCACCTTTGACCTACCACCAGCATGTTAACTAAACGATACTGATGTGTACCACATCATTTCTTGAAAGCTTCCAAGGATGGTGATTCCACCACTTCCCTGGGCAGCCCATTCCAATCCTTCATTACCCTTTCAGTGAAGAAATTCTCCCTGATGTGCAACCAGAAGCTTCCCTGACATAGCTATTTCTGTGCTTATCCTGAGCTCCTATTGTGGTGGCTTATTTTATGGGAAGTTTCTGCTGTGGCTTTGACAGTGCTTTGAGAATGTCACTTGTGGTCTTTAGGTTCCTACACATGGGAACAGTTTTTTATCCTCCAGAATCCTCAAACTAAGGACGGATCTGTCTTATTCCTTAAGGCTCATCCATCCAGCCTTCCATTTACAAAAGCCAAAGAAAAGAATTATGTGTTTTAGGAAAAAGTCCAGCCTGTCACCTTATTTCCCTGGTGGAGTGTGAGTTTCTTTATGAGATAAAAAAAGCTCTCTGGGATTTTTACGTATGCCAGCTTTGCTCTGCTTTTCACACCAGCTGGATCCCCATGTGAAGCCCTTCTTCATGCTCAGCCAAGTTCTTATTGAAAAGCAGAAATGTTGGAGGAAAAACAGGGCCAAGATGAAAATAAACTCCTGGTTCTCCAGCCACACACTGCCCTGCTGACCCCTACAGGGAAAAACTTTATGGTGGGAGGAGAAAAATTCATTCTTTTTTTCTGATGTAGGCCCCACTATCAGCTGGCCACCTTTATTTCTCTTCAATGCCTCTCCCTGTGGTTATCATGGGATAATTTCAGCAATAACCATAAGCAGTAATAATTCTTAACCTTGATACTTAAGTGGGGTTTTTGGGACACAGACCTCACAAAGCCACAGAACTGCATGTTCTGCATAGAACTGCATGTTCTGCATAGAACAGGCCTCCACACACCCTTTTGTAGGGGGTTTCTTCAGCTAGGAGAGCATGATAAACCTATCACAGAATTAGAGAATATTCTGAGGTGGAAGGGAATAACAAGGATCATTGAGTACAACCCTGAAGTGAATGGCCCATAGTGGGGATCACACCCACAACTTTGTGTTAGTAGTACCAACCAAATGAACTAATCTCAGTGGCCTCCCACTGTGCATGAGGACCAAAGGCTTAGCCTGGTCTGACTCCTACCAAGGCAGTCTTTGTAAGTACTTGTTTTACTGTCTTCAGATCATGAAACATTTAAAGGAGATACTTACTTTTCTCTACTTCTGACAGAGACCTTTGAGACTTTGATTGAATACTCAGAATGCCAGGCAATTGGAAACTTAAAAATATTTCATGTATCTGATTTGAAATAATTGGGACTATCAGAGAAAGGCAAGCATGTACTCGTAATGATAAAACACAGTAAATGCAGGATGGACTACCGCCACCTCTTGGTTATCTATATTTTAAAGTACTAAAAACAATACTAAGAACAGTTTGTGTTAAGAAGGTTAATGTTAAACATAACTAACCCTTCCAAATATTTTTTGTGATGATATCAAACCAGGAAATGGAAAATGCTTCAGCAAAAAGAACATATGTGTAACATGGTGAGACAGGATATCAGTAGTGTTACCAAGCTGGCTGCAACATCTCAGAGAAAATCTGAATAGCTGAACCAATCATATCTGAACTTGCATGAAACCAGAAATTGGAGAAATTAGGACATTTTTTCATAGAAGGCACTTCTATTTTCTCAGATTCTCCAAGTAGCTTCCTACCATTTTTCAGATGTCTGTTAATAATTACAAACCTTAGAAACCTAGAATTCTAGCTTTATGGCCACATTTTTATCCACAAAATGTAAAGCTGTGTGTGAAAAATGAGCATTGAGTGGCTCAGTATTTTATTCTTCTCTGATTAAGTCATAATTAAAAACATCACTATTCAGTCTGAACACACAAGCAAATGCCTGACAAATATAAGTTAGATGCAAGCTATTAAAATGCAAGCCAAAGCCTCTCAATATTTCATGTACTCAATAGGTCATCAGGGAATAGAAGTCTGCAGTATTTTCCGTATATTACAACTTTACAGAGCAAGAAGAATAACAATCAACTCACAAAATCCTGTATCAATACATTCATTTCACCTAAAAAAGTACCAGAGATCTGTACAAGGGACAGATACATTTCAAATCATTTTACAATTAGCAATATAGACTGAAAAAGACTGATACTCAAATACTAACATAAGCATTGTTTAGGTTATTTCCTTTTGACCCTCATCAAAACATTTCACAAACTACAATTAACTTTTTTTTTTTTACTTCATTAAAAAAAAAGCTAAAAAGTAATTCCAACTTCTGACAACTAAAAATAAAAATATTTTGGACATGTAAGCATAAATATTTAAGGAAAAGCTAGATCCTTTCCTATGGCTGATGAAAATAATGAATGTACCGATTTTTTTCTCTGTTAGTTTTTCAGCCAAAATCTGAAAAAGAAACAAGATGGAGGGGAAAAGAAAATAGATGATTCAGAAGGAAAACCTATATTAACACCAACTTTTCTTTTAATTAATACAAATGTTTCAATCATTTATTGGTATTTGTTGCAATTCAAAGAGTCATAGGTCCCAAACTGCAAAGAACCTAAGTAAATAACAGAAATGCAGTCAGATATTGCTCATTGTATCCTTTCCTGGAAATTTTTGAAACAACTAGTTTGATTCAAAAACTAAACTTCCACCAGGTTTCTGTTGTAAATAGGTAAGGGCCATTCTAACGTGAAATAATTTTCATTGTTTATTATTAAACATAAAGATACTATTAATAGTTCAAATGCCTTATAGAGGAAGTCTTGTTTATACTAGGAGCTGGAAGAAATTAATAGAGTATCAGGGCATATATGACTTTCTGTAGGGAATGTCTGTAAAGTTAACATAAATTTTTAGTCAAGAGTTCTGTGGGAATGGCTCGTATTCAAATGGTACCAGAAGCTTCTCACACTGCACTGCATGCTATGGACATCCACAATGATGTCAGATACATGAAATACTGTGAATATATCCAAACTGATAAGTTAATGGCACTCTTCTTATTAGGCTTAAGGGGAAGAAGAAAAAAAGAAAAGAAAAAAGGAGAAAGCAAAACAGATGTATTAACCTCTTCCAAGTGTTCAGTTTGGAAGAGAAGCAGCAGCAACCTCCTGACGCATATAATCTCAAGTTCCCTTCCCAGTCCAGCAGACAATTCCTCCAGTACACTTTTTGTTTATAGCTATACATTTTTTCAGCAGGACACACTCAAACTGCCCACTGTGTCTACCTGTCCATGATGCAGTTACTGGAGTATCTTGACCAGGTGCGGTTGCCAAGCTTTGTGAATATCTGTTGTAGGGTAATAATCTTTAAATATATAAACAATCTTCCCTGGAAAAGGGTCCTGGCAGGAACTGCAGCCCATGGAGTGAAGCTCACACGGGAGCAGGTTTTCTGGCAGGAATTGTAGCTCTTGGGGGACCCAAATTGGAGCAGTCCATTCCTAAGGACTACACCCGATGGAAAGCAGCAAGAAGAGGAGAAGGAAGAGGAGGAGGAGCAGGAGGAGGAGGAAACATAAATTTTCCAGATAATTTTAGCAGGAAATAGTAGGAAAAACATTCTGAAACAGCTGAACAGTCCCTAAAGTCATGCTAAACAGACCATGGAGCAATCAGGAAAGATTTTTAATGTTTTATATAAAAAAAAGGTAGTCCTTGAAACATCAGTGGGAAAATCTGGAACCTCTGGGTTTTAAACTGATAGCAGTTTGTAACTGTACAGCATGTACAACATGCTTTACCCTCCTCAGCTAGATGATCTTAATTACCTATTAATTACTTATTTCCTCCCTATTTCATGTCAAGTTCTGTCCTTCCAGAACTTGACATGAAATGTTATTCTGCTTCTACGTCAGTGCTTTTTGAAGAAAATTCTGGCAAAAAGAAAGTCTCCAACTCAATATTATACAGATAACATTGCTTTCTGCAAAATTCAGGGAAAATCCTATGTGAATGAGATGATGTTTTCTTACAGTTCTTTTGACATTTATCTTTGTATTTTTTAAGACACTACTTTAATACTTCTTTTTTCCTTCCTGAAAGATGATGACCATGCTTGCATTGTCAGCTAAAATCTCTGGTCATTGCCACTTGCTTCTCACTTTAGTCAATGCCATTTTTCTGCTACTATGAGCTTTGGGTATTTCATTTAAGGGAAAGGAAACATGTATGTACTGGTGTTACTTGAAAGAGAAGATGGGGATTCTTTTGGGGTGTGCTGAGGGGCCTCACTTCCAGATGGTGATGTTTTATCTTCTGTACTTGCTGACTGCACGTGGCTCCTTTTGTTATTTCTCTTTCCTGTTACCTAGTGAGAAACTGTGTGATGAACTTAGTCACTAAATGAAGCAGACCAAGAGACATCCCCAAAGAAAGGATTTCCAGAGAGCCAGCCAAGCTTTAATGTCATAACTAGAGACCAAATTGATAAAAGAGGAAATAAAAAAATAACAAAATAACATTAGGAAAAAAACAAATTTTCAAATATGTTTAAAGATTAGATGTTCATTTAAATGAGTTCACATATAAAGATTCTATGTTTCCTATTAGTGGACCTATTTCATAAACTGAAAAAAAGATTAGACACTAAAATTGATTATAGTTTTTAGAAAAGATTATTCATAATGAACTTTTTTATGCCTTTTGATATATATTAAGATGTAGTGTTCACAATTACTTATTTCTGTACTATGTAATACTGTAAATCCTAAATAATTTTGTGGGAAAGTATTCAAAAATTAAATGTAATTGTTAATGTTTTCTGTCTAACACCAGTTATTCATACTGCTGAAATCCCAAGGATTATGCTCATTTTTTAGTCAAACATAGCTCTAGTGACAAATAAACTGAAATAAATTCTTATTCTGGTTTTAAGATTCGTTTTATGAGAAAGAAACAAAAATTCATCAAACTAGAAAGAAATACAATTTTTCATATTACAGAAATTATAAAAGAGGTCCATTATTTTTCATTACTTTTCATCATATTAAAATATAATTTAAATGTTTGAGTTGACAAAATACTGGGTTTAATGACAAAAAATTAGATCACATCTCTTGATTTTAAACACAAGCAGCAGCAAATTCTCATTATTTTTCCATTTTTAGGAAGGTAAACTTTTTTAAAAGGCTGGGAGGCATTTGGTGATAAGACTAAAGACTCTAGAAGCTATTTCTGAATTTAATTTCTTAGTTTCTATTCTGATTTTAAGCAAATCACTTTAAACTCTCAGAAGAAGCAGTGACAGTTAATCCACACAGTACAGTAAGTATTTCATTTGTTCACTCCTGCTCATTCTCCCCTTTGGACAGGATAAATATGATAACTGCATAAAAATGATGCATATATAATAATAATCTTATTCTTTAGTCAAGCAGATAAAATATGGATAAAATGAGTGAAATATGGTTACTTTATAGAAATTTTTGCTTTGACATTTATAATCAAGTATTTTTGGTGTAGTATTTTCTCTGTCTTGTGTAAGTACTTGATGTTGCTACTTAGGAAGATAATAAAGTCATATTTCAATCTAGATCACTGTTAACTTTAAATATGGACAGAAAATTATTTCAGGAAGCTAATGAATTTTAAATACCATGTAATATCCTATACTATTAATGCCAGATTTTGACTAGATAAGGAAAGATTAGGTCATATATTTTAAGTTAATGAAATTTAATTAATATCTTTTTAAAAAATGTCTGACAAAATCAAACAAGGCTAAATCCAGAATCACACAAATCAGACTTAAAATATTTTCTGACCAACTACCCATTTCTATCATAAGAAGTATTTTCTCACTTATATATGACATTTTTTCCTGCTTCTAACAAATATTAACATACTGAAATCTTAGTTATAAAAGACTAAGTATTTAAAAACTTACGGTAATGCATAGAACTATTATGTTCTGTCCTATTCAATTATACATATTTGATCCATGGACAAACTGTTTAGCTGCTGTCCTTCATGCCAAGTAACTTGGGTCTTGGAAAAATTCCAACAGATTTAATAATTTGAAGAATAATTATTACCCAATCATTTTGGATCAAAAAAGGTCATTCTCCTCTTTTTCTAGGGATATGGCTGAGTTTCTGTATTGTTTGTCTTTATTTGCCCCTAGATTAATTTCACCAATAAATAAAATATTTTCTGCCTGTATTATAGAAATGGCAGAAGCTGATTTAGGGAAAGAATATTTAAATGAAAATGAAAGCCAGACAGAGGATAGGCAGATGGTTATCTAGAAAGTTAAGTGTTTTTCCTGTTGAATATAAAGTGTAAAGTCTAACATTGTAAACTGAAGTAATAAAGTGTATAATATGGTTGTTATTGAACAGAGAAAAAGCATGTCTTTGAAAGTCAGAATCCAGTTCTTCTGTGCCTTCTAAAAAATCTCTGTTGGTTTTCTTCATGTGCATTCACAGATTTCTTGCATGTAACACAGTAGATAAAACGCAAGAAGACAATTTCACCTTAATTTTTCAGACTGCAAGTTTGTTGCAGATCTCACCTAGGCCTTCGCAAGGATATGTAGGTTTGTGCTTGGTTTCCTTTTCAGGACTTGGGAGGAGATATCATACTACAAGCAGTGTCAATTCAAAACCAACCAACTGCAATTCAAAAGAGATTAAACATTGTAAGGTTTTAAACGCACCAGAGAGGGTGCAGAAGTTATCCATTTCTGCTTTTCACAAATTTGTTTGTGCACAGTTGCAGTAGCCCTGCTTATGAGACATGAGAGCACTAGTGACAACTCCAACTTTTTTTTTTTTTTTAATCTAGAGTGTATTCGTGATTCTGTCAAACCTCAGCAAGTCATAGTGCTACTGGTGATCCTGATGAATGAAGCTAAATGTTACCCCTTGCTCATTTCCAGGGATGTCCTGCCACCTGCCAGCTGAAGACACATGGCATGTGGCAACAGAAGTCTCTGAATTAATTCATTATATGACAATGATAGCAGAAAAAGTGGACAAACACTCAGGTTTGAGATTTTTGCAGTATTAATACTGACTGACATTAAAATTGGGCTGTTTAGAATTTTTGCTGTACTTTTTGTGCAGTATCACAATAAATATACCTTGGAGAAAATAAGATTTCTTTTTAATGATTATGATACAAGGTGGAAGCATTTTCTGGCTGTTTTGAACATCAGTCTTGGCTTTTCTATTCTTTCTAAGATGTTGCCTATAAAGAACAAAATGTTATTGGCTTGTATTAAGATACAATTCTTCGTTAATCATGTTCTTTACAATCAAGAGATGTTTGTACAGAAATACAGGACTGTGCCCTTAGGTTAGCCGTCCACTCTATTTCTACTTCCTCAGCACAGATACAAATGACTGTCTAAGGTATTGTGATGGTTTAGTGTTTACTATCTTTTGAGGTATGACTAGGAGAACCCAAAAAAACCCAAACCAGGCCCACTTTAAAAGTAACAAATATAGTTTATTCACACACACTAAGAAGAAAATAAGAAAAAAAATGAAACTTTCAAAACATCCTTCCCTCCCCCCTTACAAATATTCATTTTCTTACACACAACATAAAGAGACAACCTGTGGTTCTCAGTCAGTTTTACTATTTGAAAACAGTCTTTCATCAATTCTTTAGGAGGGGATTCTCTCTTAGAGTCATGGATCCTACTGACAACCAAGAACAGTTCTCTTGTGGATTTTAACTGTCACCAACACAGCCACCTGGGGGAAAAAAACCTGGTTTGTGTCCCCTCCCATCAGCAGTTTTCCAAGCTGCTTATGGGTCATGAGCTTAAACATAACCCTGAGGTGTTGCTTTTTAAAGATATTTACTCTAAAGGCAAAGGATTCTTCATTTCAGGGAACAGAGATATCTTCTCACTTCAGCAGAGCAGGAACTTCTCATTTTTCTCTGTTCAAACATCTCATAGGATTACAAGAATCACAACTACTAATCAATATCACTCAATCCATCACAGATACCTTTGCTTAAAACCCACAAATCTAAACAATTTTCTCGCCAGATACATATTTTTCTCATGGTTTATAGGATAATTTACCTATAAAGTTCATTTCCATGTCTCAATGAGAGAAATTTAGCTTGAAATAGCAATCTCCTCAAGCCCTCCTCCCAAAAGCCTTTTTCCTCTCTTTCTCGCCTTTGACTTTATGCTCTGCCTTCTTTATGTTCACCCAGTTTCTTTTCTTCTTACTCGAAAGGAGGATTAGGGCTTTGAAAAAGTTTCATCTGTGTCAGGAAAGAGTTAAATTTGTCCCAGCTCTCTCTTTGTAGCTAGCTCAAGGCTGTCAAGGTTGTACAGATAGGGGAGGAACTTGCACGCCAGAGAGATTCAGAGCTCAGAGCAGCTCAAGCAGTCAAAAAAACTCAACAGCCAAGAACGTAGATGGCTTCTGCCCACACCTGGGTCTCATGGGGGCCCAGCTCACAGCTACATATCAGAGGCTCCAGCCTCTCTTCTCCCTCGCTGTAGCTGGGGAAAGCAGCAGAGCGTTTTACAGTTCTTGGAGGCCCAATCCCGGCTGGGAAAGAACATTTTTCCTCCCCTCCTCCAGCCCGAGAGTCACCGGTCCCAGCACCTTCCTGGGAAAAGGGCTGGCCTGGGCAGGGGCTGGCTGGGCCTGGACCCCTAGGAGTGGGGAGCTGGGGGCAGCTTACCTCTTCCAAGGCAGGGAGAAAAGAGGCTGGCTTCCCAAGATCCTCCTGAATTTAAACTGTGTGTGACCCAGAGGTGTACACCTATATTTTAATTGGTTAATCTAGTTGTCAATTTCAAAGTCAATCATTAATTGGTTTTTACCATCAGTGCTAAACCAACACAGGTATGTGTCAGAATGGGTTGCTGACCTCTGCGTTGGGGATTCCTTTTGAAAAACACAAATGAGTCTATTGAATTCATGCATGCTATTTATGTACAGGATAGTGAATCCAGTTCTTAATTTGTTTATGGATTTTGTTAGCTCTAATAAAAAAAAATCTTTTTGCTATGAAGAAAAAAGTTATTGGAATTGACTGTCTTTGCATTATTTTAGCATTTTCTTTGGTTTAAATCAGTTAGGCTATAGTACAACTCTGGACCCTCATATAGGTCTTGTCAATCGCTAGCAAATCATCATCTTTTCAATTACTTCGGCCAGAACTCATACTCATGAACTGGCAGACATGAGTCACCTGCTCATGCACTACACCACAATTAGATGGGAAGATCATGTTCAATAACTTCTCCAGTAACATTCAAAAATTTAAGTAAACTACCAAAAAGGGTATTCCAGCAACTAGAATGTTGTGGTCCTGCTGTGCCTCCTCCACACTACAACTCCAGTGAGGGAAGATGTGGAGCAATCTAAGGGAAACAGCTGTCAGCAGGTGCCACCCTGAATCTCAGACTCCTCTCCCAGGAGAAGGTCTGCTTTGCCTGTGCATATATCTGCTGACATGGTTTGGTGATTAAAAAAAAAAAAAAACAAACAAAAAAAAATACCCAAAGCCAAACAAATTCACCTGCTTGATATCAGCTACTTAGCAGTAGAATGAAGGCCATACTATTTAAGAGGTAGGCCTACTTGTGCTTTATCTCCATCTGCCAGCAGACAGCCTTCATTCCCTGCCCCCGTCCCTCGGAGACATTCTACACAGCTGGCATTTGATGGGCTAAAGAGCCTAACCAGCCCCTAGCCTTCAATTAATACAAAAATTTTTATTGGTATTGCTATCATTTGCACTTTAACAAAACCCACAGGATTTACATCTTTTTCCAAATTTACCATCTCTCAAGAAGTAGAGAAAACATCCCTGTTTATGTTCTCTTAAATCATCTGTGTTTATTCAATTCTTTTGCTGTTTTGATTAGCACAGTCTTTTTTAATAATTGTCTCTGAAGACAATATTGGGGTTAATAGTTGTAAAATGAAGACAACAAACTTACTCATAATAGAAGCAATAAAAAAGAATTATACTGAACAGAAAATGCTGCTTTTTTCCCATCCCAATCTACCAAAAATTAGGCCCTTGCATTTCATATTTCATTTGCCATTAACATAAATCAACTCAATCTTAATGGGAAGGAGTCAAGAATCCTATTATTAAAATAGATCTAAATGCATAGCACATAGACATTGCTAATACTGTGAGACAGTTTTTCACACTTATTTACTGACAGTACATCCCTCTGGGCATAAATTATTTGGTACACATCATTTCAAAGCACACTGAGATTCAAAGAATGTATGCAGATGCTTATTGCTTAGGACTAAATTTAATCACCTCCTGCTTGTGACCATTTGGCAGCATCAGGAAAGTTTTCTCCAGGACCATTTCTCTGAAGCCAAACTAATAAAGTGCTAATTAAAGAAAGTACATGGAAGACATGAACACTAGGAGCCTGGAGTAATTGGCTACAAAAAAGGCAACTCTGAAACACGTCACTTTCTCTGCTGCTCCTGATTAAGGTCTAATTCAAATACCAATATTTCACTGCACGTCAAGGTGCTTTGGGTTTTCTCCATTCAGCAGAGGGTCTGCTACAAGTAGCAACACAAATGTTGAAGAAGAAAACCTATATTTAATCATATGCTACCATCAGGATAACATTTGTGGCAGTCTGGGCAGTGCACAGAAAGCTTTTCTTTTCATTCCACAGTGGTGAGTCAGAGATCAGACAGAAATGGAGGAAAACCACCATTAAAAAGGAAAAAAAATAAAAAAAGGATAGGCTCTGGAATAGAAACCATTTCCCAAGCCTGTCACAACTGAGCAGTAATTAATCTGAGGAGCCTTTCATCTCCCTTGCAGGCAAGCTGGAAAGAACACCTACTGGCACTTCCCTGAAGAAATGGGCAACAAGTGAAAGTCACTTTATTTTTTTTTTTTAAACGGGTTTTATCACTGATGTTCTCTTGAGTACCAAAAACTTAACTTTGTTTGTGTGAGATGATGCACAATTTAATGTTTTTGCTGTTGCTGTTGTAGCTCAGAATCTTCCATTTCCTGCTTTCCTGAGGACAAATACATTCTCTCATCTGTTTATATTATCACTATTTAGTATTCAGAGAAAATATTTTTGAGGTAAATTTATTCTATGTGTGAAACAGGAAACTGTGCAACTAACTGGACAACTCAGTTTGTGAATCACTAGAGCTTATAACCTATAGGGAAAAGTTTTGTACAAAAATAATCATGCTACATTCATACATTAATGCACTATCAAGTTACTAAATCTCATATATGGACACCAGTTTAAGCATCTGATTTTAACAGGAAATGGACCTCTGCTCAACAAGGCACTTAAACATCTAATTAATCCCACATTTGCTCAACAAACCAAAGCAAATATAATTTAAGAAACATTCCCATGCTACACAAAAGATGCTAAACTTAAGTTAATTCTTAATTTTCTGAGTTTGAAAGCATTGTGGGTTTAAGGCTGTTCACTGGGTTATTTAAATAGAATGAGACCACTACTTAGGAAGAAAACAAACAAACAAACAAACAAACAAACAAACAAACAACAGATTTATAAAAATATGGAAATTGGAGTTTGTTATGCTATGTAAAATTTTACTTTTATAGTTTAATGGTACATTCTTTTAGATTAAATAATACTTTTTTTTTTTTTTTTTTTTTTTTTTTTTTTTTTTTTTTTTTTTTTTTTTTTTTAGAATTGGGAACATTCAAACTGCATTTTAGGAAATACATATAACCTCCTCAGTTTACCAATATAACATGAAAAATCATTAATCACAACTGTTAAGAAAATTTTAACAATAGAAAAGGGAGTTTGAATGTTTCTAACAAGGCATTTAACACAGTTTAATATTTTCCAGTTACTTTATAGCCGTTCAAGTTTAATTTCAGAATCAAGTATTTCTCAAGTATTATCATCTTAATGATATTCTTTTCTTCTGACAGAATGAAAAATCTGAGTCTATTAAAACATATGGAAAGAGTCTTTGAAAATATATATTGACAATTACTGAACAGTCATTGCAAGACCATAAAATTTTATTCAATTTTATGGTCTGGGAGTGTTGCTCATGGAACAATCCTTAGAAGAGTTTCTGTACTGAAAGATAAAAGGAGTTGGAAACACATAACCTGAGCCTTAGGAAAATATCAAATTTGAGTGAACTCTAATGACATATTTAATGGAGTTGACTGAGTTCAATTTTAAGGGTACACCAGAATAATTTCATTAATGCCTCTCTTCACAAAACTGTGCACAGATTCATGACTTTCACTAGTTTTGGATGAGGTGGGGAGATATGAATCATCATTATAGAATCCCCTGTGTTTATTGAAGCATTCAGTAGATCTAAATGTACTTGGGTTTCACTGCCCTGGGTCTAATCCTCTACTTCTATATTTCCTAATCCAAATCCTTCTTTATGTTGTACAAAATATATAATTATTGATATTAGAGATCCAAAAAGATTGCCCAAAGCTAGTATCACAAGCAGATTCTGACACTCTTATTCTGTAAGTTAATATACTTACACCTAAATACTTCTTGACTTTAAAATAGCTGTAAACACTGCAGTTGAGAGACACATATCACTGGCCTGGTGGTAATGTGTTGCAGTACAAAACAAGTCTTTTGGTCTAAGAAGTTGTTCTTATGTTGCCTTGCCACTCTCGATAAAAGAGGGGAGGAAGTGAGACTCATTTCTTTAACTGTAGTGGTGTCTTAACTTGCTTAATGTGGGTGATACGGCCCCCATGTGTTAATCAGAAAGTAGGATTCTCCTGTGTGAGTTGGATTAGATCTTAACCAAAAAGGCTGAATGTCCTCATAGCGAGGGCATCCTTCTGGGAAGAGAGAAACATGAGCATAAATTGCTTCAGGCAGAGAAAGAAATTGGACCTGGGTCCCAGGCTGACAACCAGTAAAAAAATAGCTCAGTCTTTCAGGAATCCATTTGCTTTTGTTCCTTTTCAGATGTTTAAAATATAGCTTGACACCCAGTAAAATGCTGCATTAATATTAGAAAGAAGTAGGAATCCCCAAAACTGCAACTAATGCAGTTTGGACTGGACTTAATGCAACTTAATGCAGCTAATGAAAATAATGGTTTCTCAACATTTCACTTCAGCAAGGAAGTAAAAAATTTGTGTCTCTGTCAGCTTGAAACATAGTAGTTAACACATTTATAAAGTCTATTTTAGCGATAACTCAAATATTTTCTTCAGAAAGTTTTCTCAGAAAAAGGAGTGCATATATTATGTTTCTAATGCTGACCTCTACAATTACCAGAACCTTTCAGAACTAGGAAGGAAGCAAGCAACTCTCAAGCACTATCCTACATTGTATAATAGCCTATTTTGATGTTGGTCTCAAAACAAACTGTTACTATAGATGTGTGAATTTTGAACAGATAATCATGACCCTATTCCTTTTCTCAGGACAAGACTGGCATTTACCTTCACTTTTCTTTAATCACAGTGAATGTGGGGTTTGAAACAGAGTGTGGCCTTTTTAAATTTTCCTCTGTTGTTTCGCTCCTCTGGTTCTTTGTGTAGGTATCACTGAATCACAACAACTCGGCTGCATTGTAGCTACACTAGATATTAGGTCACTCTTGCTATTCCCTTGACATAGTCTTTGCAATAATTTATAAATTACAATAAGGAAGAGAAAATAAAGCCAAGATTAAAATAAGAAAGCTATCAGTATTCTTATTAACTATACGAAGAGTATAATAAGGTCATATTCATTGGGTTACAGTAATCACTTTTGTAAAGAGAAGGCTGTATTTTCTTTTTCCAAAAGAAAAATAAAGATTATGCCAACCTTCTTTCATTGAAACCTCCAAAGAAATGCTGCTCTGTCTTTATGAATATTTTCCCCCACTGAATTTGCATTTGAAATATCAGGAAAAATTGGACAAAACAGTGAGGTTTTTCTCATTATAGTAAATGCCCTACTGCTATAGTAATCAGTCCTACTGACTTTTATGAGAGAAGAATTATATCCATTGCAATCATATGGTATTTGTAAAATTACCCCTTATTTTAAACTGGTATATTTAATAAAGCCTGATCACTTTATGATACATTCACCAAGAAAATACAAAAAGCCTCACTCTGAAGTATAAACATAATACCTATCCATGTACCTGCAGATGGGATTTTAAAACTGTGTTATTGCACACAAATATGTTTCTGACATCACAGTCTAGGCTGCATACAGAATGAGTTTGCTAATTTATCCCATAATATTTGCATAATAAATGTGGACAGAAGAACTGGATTAGATCTAGAAAACTTTCAGAAAAATACCTGTCAGCTTAAGTGTGTTTAAAAGAAAGGGGGAAAAAAGTGTTTCTCAAAATATTTACATGTGTATTTATTTTGTAATTTTTGAACATTCAAATATCTATTTGATGTATGAGTAATGCATTTCAAACTAGTGAAGAAATTTGGACATGCTATGCCAGTCATCTTCTCTGCTTTGCTCCTTTTTCTTTTTTGACATGCTTTTAGTAACAATTAGAAGATTTTGGATGGATTTTTTTTTCACACTATCCTTATTCTTTCCCCATAAAATTAAAACTGCAGTAGAATTAGACATCAGATTATTTACCTCTATGGTTTTTAATCCATTTCACAAAAGATGTTTCTCACCACCCTTTATTTTTGTTGTACATACTAGAATTTGAATTATGCTCACAAACTCCTGATTGTAGATGTGCCATGATTTTTTTTTTGACCGATTTTCTAGACTTCAAGTTTTGTAAAGAGATTCTTGTATTTCAACTGTATATTGAGATGCATATGAATTAACATAACCACTTGAGTCACGACGATCAGTAACAATATCTTTTTTCAGATTTCTGTAATGGTATTATGCATAGGAGTTAAGAGTATCTGTGTTGTAACATGCATGTGATAGATGTCTATTCTATATATAAATGTAATGTGTGTCCATAATGGGAAGATTATGGATGCTAGTGTCATACTCAATGGATTGCAAGTGACTTTAGAAAGAGCCTGAAAAGTAGCATGTACAGTTTTCATTAGGTTTAGCACTAATTTCAGTTGACATATAATTTAAGCATGTATCACTTTAAGTAGAATTGCAAGCTTACATATCATCACTATGCGCTTTCAAATATAATTCTTACATGATACTGATAATGAGACATAATTCAATTACTATTAAAGTAATTATTTGTAACATCTTGGGCTTTGAGAATAAGTTATTTCTTTAAATGATGATTGCCTGCAGTGCAGTTAAATATAACTGAAGAATATTATGCCACCTTTAATAATCAATTATCAGTCTCAAAGTGGAAAGAGAAATATTCCTTTCCAGCAGCCAGAAGGCAGGTGTTCACTTAGCTAATCCCTACAATGTTCAATTTCCCTGTGTTAGTTTCTGCTGTTTCTTTGCAACAGCTTTATTCCCTATTCTCTTTTTCCATTACCTATATTCCCACTGTAGCACTCATGACTATGCCCTTTTGAAAGCTTCTGTTCCTCCTCAAGTAGCAAGTTTTGTCCAGAAGAGAGTGTGTAGAAAGCTTCCACTTGTTAATTCTTTACAAGAACACTACTGTGTGCTGCAGGATACAAAAGCACGGGCATTTGTTGTTTCTGTCCTTTCAAGAACTGTGTAAATTGAAAGGCCTGTAAAATGCAACGTGTTTTCCAGTGTTTTCATTGGTCTCCATCACAGGCAATCCACATTGCGTGTGAAGTGTTGGACACCCTCCCCTACATACAATACTCCTAATGAACATCTTTTTCCCATTTTGCTTCCAGGCAACACCTAAATTCACTTCTTGGACTATCTTTAATAAGGACAACGAGTATATAGTCCAACTTTTCAAAAATGTTGTGTTGCTAACCATCACTCATTGCCCTGGCAGCCCTTAAAAAAAGCAATTAAATTATATATAATTACTGCAAACATCTGTAAAATACTATTGACACATGCACAGCAATTAAATCTCTTAGCAAATAAAAATACAAAGACTTAATAAAGCAGTTCACTCATACGGAAATGAGAGTGTCACAACCAAACAGCACAAGCAATTGAAAAATGTGCTGATGTGGATTAGGCTTGTGAGATACCAAAGAAGAAATTAATGTTGGAGCCAGGACAAAGCCTACAGATTAACAGGTTAAATAATTTCTCTATCCTGTGAATTTACAACAGAAAGGAGTTCATCTGAGTTATGGAAAGAAAGAACTGACTCTAAGAAAAGATAAGAAATATAGGATGCAGATAGGAATTATACAAGTGCAACGTATTATCTAATTGCTCATTTAGGCTTATTGGAGTGAGAAGCAAGTTTGTAATGAAGGAATAGAGAAGAGATAGGGGAAGACCCAGCTGCAGCACTGCTATGCTACTAGGATGGATGCTCCTTTTATTCAAACCAATTTCAATTTGCTCCCAGTCCAGAAACCTCCTTTTCCCAAACATCCAGTGCTGAGCCCATCCAGAAATGTGTGCCCAGGTTTCCTTAACAAACAGCATCCTTTGGGTGAGATGCACAACTGTCTATGTCACTGGCTTCCTTCGCACAAGGTACTTTTTAAACATATACATGTATAATTTTTTTAATGGTTGTGGGGCAGGGGGGGAGTGGTGTTTTTTTGGGTTTGGTTTTTTTCCCATAGAGGACAAAATAAGACAAGACAGTATGCTCACTGTAGAAAAAGTCTTCACAAAAATTTGCCTTGAAGGTAAATCTTTTATCAGACAGTGTCATCCTCAGCTATTGTAAGTAATTACCTCATATAATCCTCTTAATTACAGTCATTCAAAACCATCTCAAAAGCGGGTTATTTTCTTACCCTCACCATGCTATTTGGAAAGTAATACAAAATTTTCATTGACTGGATACTTCAAAAGAATCAAATAAATGCATTCATTACCAGTTTACAGTAACGTATTCTTGTACCAACATATTCTTTTACTCTTTACAAGTCTTTTTCTCAGATGTTTGCTCCACTGAGGTATTTATGGGGAGCTTTCAGCTGGGTGAATCCAGTCAAATGCTTTTAGTCTATGCCAATAAAATTTATTCCTTATCATTACAATCATCCTAGGAGCCTTTTCTGCCTTTGTTCCTGTATGAATTTATCTTTTTGGAATACCAGTTGTACTAGGATTGCATTTGATTGGAAATACCCAACTCCTGCTGTAAGAAACTATAGAAGAAATATTGGCATTAATGATTCATGCACTCATTATAATTGTACTGACCATAATGGAATAATTTAGTATTAATGTTGATATCCAGAGGACTCTATTGAATGAAGTGCATTTGTTAAAATATCCATGAAATGAAAAATCATTCAGTCCAAATTTCAAGCATTCAGCCTCTCAAATGCTCCTTCAAGCCCTAACTTTAACCTTTCTCCTTGCCACTGATTCCTGCTTATCTGAGATGTGAGCATGTGATTTAGATGCTCAATCCCTCTGATTTCCGGAAGGCTGATTTCACAGGAATGTATTGTTTAACATCAGTGTCAAGCAAAATCAGTTTTATTCTATAGAAAGAGAAGACAGCACTTTCTATCAGTCTTTTCAGGAGCAAGTAGCTTTTCTCTTTACAATATTTCCAAACTGGAAGCACTGACAAAATTAACTAATGAAATGAGCAAACAATCAGCCATACTTCAAGAATTAGCAATACTTGCAGCTCTGGCAGTTTTTGAGTCCTTGTGGAGGAATTCTGTCTTTCTGTTCCTAAGACTGGGGCAGATTTGGAGACAGTATTAGCTCTCACTAGAATTTAAAGTTAAGCAGAGCCGTTTTGTATGGTCCTTGTCAGAAACTGGCACACAGCATGCTCCAGTGTTTCCACTCTAGCAAGAAAAATTAAGAGCCCGCTGTAGCCTACAAGTAACCCTTAGAGAAAAATCTCTAATCATGCTAGAGTGGCTCTTTGTACTCTTTTCACTTAGGAAAACAAGTTCTATTCTGTTCTATTCTATTCTACTCTATCACTTCAGATTAATTAATTACAAAATATTTTGCATTTAAAAAATTAATAGTCAAAACTTTCTGTATATGAAGGTCTGCTCCATCCTCAACAGAAACGTACTAAGCACATAATCCTTTTTGTCATTCTCATCAAACACAGGGAATGTCAGACAAAGCTAGAAATAGAATAATTAATATTCTAACACTTAGAGGCTTTAACAGTTGTAATTCAGTGGCTAATTTTTACTGTAGTGATGAACCAGTAAAACTGATGACACTGGACTGTGAAGGGAAATATCCTGGCACTACATCATGTGGCCTTTAGGTCATCCATTGAGCCACCAGAGAGTAGAGTGAAGGAAATGATTAGAAATGAGTGTGAACAACCTCAGAGCTTTGAAAACAACCAGGCTCAAGAAACAGAGATAAAAAATCAGATTTGGACTTCATCACTGATTTTTGGTCCTGTAACTGGTAGCAGTTGCTATGGTAGCACATGTGCTTAGCATTCCCTCCCTTCACACACATACACCTTCCCAAAAAGAGGAAGAGCATAAGATCATACAGAAGGCAATAAAGAAAAAGCACTCAAGAAGACAATGGAACATTGTGTAAGCTTCAGTCTATGTGAAATAGCTACTGCAAGATTTCTTTCACTTTCTAGTCCCTAAGGTAAAAGTCTAAATGCAGAGTTTTGTAATTAAGAGAGAGTATATTCCAGCCTTACACTTTGTAGAGATGTTTTTTATTAGTAAGAATATTAAGTGTTTTGGCAGGTTTCTGAAAAAAAATCAAACAAATCTTGCTTAATTTTTTTTCAAGTTCTTCAAAGTAGCCTATTTACTCTAACATTTTAAATACAGGTTTAAGAATTTGGCTGTTACATTGTCGTTACTATAAATTAAATCCTCAAACAAAAAAATTTATTTGGAAATGTGGTCTCTATATAGCATTTTCTTGGTTTCTAAGATGAAATCTACTCTCTAATCTTTTGTGAAATCTTGCTTCTCTTTTCATTTTAGAAAAGAAAAGAAGTATATGGAATCTCTAAAGATATTGAGATATAGGTTTTCTTTTGGCTCTCAGGAACCAAATTTTCCAAATACAAACTTCATAAATTACTGGAATCCTGAGCTTAAGATTTTTTCCTGCAGTAGGATATCTCCTGGTTCATATCCTGTAATATTTGTATTTCAAATCCTTATTGCTGTAACTTGGTTAATTTTTTGCCTACTTACAAGAAGAAAAAAAAAATTTAAAAATTTTTAATTATTTTTGTTTATTTGGTGTAATAGTTTTAAGTCTTTTTGAATTGGGACTGTAGAATAATCACTGAATGATAATTTTTAGTTGAGATAGGTTTTTTCCCAAGACCATGAACATTATCACCTCATGCACTCCACTAGCCTGCTTAGACTTAGGCTAAATTATCTGGAAGAGTTTTCCTTGCTTGTCTGAGCTGGATGCTTGTGGTTAGCTGTTCCTCATAAAGGTCCAGGTTTCTACTCTCATGTAGCTGAGGTGTTCTTTCTTGTGAGATCAACCGTGTATATCAGGTGTCCCATAGAGTCATCAAGCACAGGCAGCTCCTGTCCTGATGCCTCTGCTGACATGCTTGGTTTTCCATTGATTTAAGGATCTGGCCAAAGGAATGCTTCATGGCAGATTCTGAGAAAAGAATTTGTCTCAGATTTGCAAAGGAAAACAGTCTTTGTGGAAAAGCTACCTCTTCTCTCCTTGGGCAATGAGGAAGATTTGAAAGGAAAGGAAAGGAAATGACACAAGTAATTTTTATAAGGTTTACCATCTGCCAGTGCAAATCTCTGATGAGCCACCCAATGTAACTGTTTAGCAACTAAACAATTCCCAATGATATATTGTCTGTATAATTACAAGCTTTTCAGAAAAACTTGTCACTATACAAATAAGAGGCTCTTTGTGATTTCTCTAACAGTAGCTGGTATTCAAACCAACTCTATCTGGACAATTAGCAGACAATAAACAAATTTGTTTTTACACAGGGAGACATCCATGTGGATATATATATTTTTTTTTTTTCTTTGAAAGATAATTTCAAAGTAAGGTACTACTAGGATCTAGTTTTAATAACCTTAATCTTGGTATTCTCTTTTTTCAAAACAGGTAATGTACTGACAAAATGAAGTTCAGATCCTTAATAATTTAAAAGTTATTTAGTTCTAAAAGAACCTGTTTACTTTAGAAACTACAGGAATTATTTGACTTTTTTTAAAGACAAATTTCTCAAAATGTTCAGCTTTTCACTCAAAAGCAATAACAAGAGGCTCAAAGGGCATCTTTTACTGTCTATATTTCATAAGAGTCATTATATTTTGATTTATTTTTTTCCCATAGACAGGAAAAAATGGCATTTCTGAAACTTTATATCTGAAATATATATCTTACACAAATCACTATATAAAGACAGTGAAAACTTACAGTGAGCAACAATGTATCAAACTAGATTTAGTTAAATTATCCTTATCCTGAAAACAGGCAAAATGCTTTTCTTGAGGGGAGAAAAAATTATTTTAATTGATTTCCCATACTGTTGGAAATTTCCAAGTTTTGCATCTTTGTGGTTGTGTTTCCGTGTGTATTTGGGTGAATGACAAAGTAAACAAGGAACTGAAATTTATGCATGACCTCTGTTTTGGGGATTATGTCACCTGTGAGTGTCTTCAAGAATAAAATTTAAACCTCTTTAAAATGTAGCTTTGCAGCTGATAAGTCTTGCCAAAAAATATGCCAAGCATCCTTTGGGAGTGTGATTGCAGGACAAGTAGCCATACCTAAAATAGGCCCTTGGCAGTTGGAAATCTCTGCTCTGTACTTTGTCTTGGCAGATATTCTTTCTCAGATATCCGGATCTGAGAATATGTCTAAGTCTATGCTGTGGCTTCAAGTCATTTTGCCCTGGTATATTAAATTTTTCACTGCAGCTTGGCTAAATGAATTGCAATGGGCCCCTTTCAGTTCTGGGGATCAAGGACTCCAGCAAAATACATCTCATGTTTGGCCTGAAATCCTAGGTCTGAGAACACCAGTTTGGAAGTCTTATATATTTTTGATATGGTTTTGCTAATTATCTGTATGGTATTGCTGAAAACAAGACAGAAAATGTCCTTTTGACATTGAATGAAAACCTTACAAGCTGCAAACACTGTCTGTGCTTTTACTTTTGTTCCTGGCACCTCTGGAAAGATACAGTTAAGCTAAAGAAAATGTAGAGGAGGGCAAATATAATGAGCAAGAATGTGGAAAAATTCCTTTATCAGGGGGGAATAAAAGTAGCATTCATGTCTCTTCTGTCTGGAAAGAAGACTGAAGGGACACCTAGTCAAGATTTCCAAAATCTTGAATGTGATGCATATGGTTTGTGTAGAACTGATTTCCATCAAAATTTGCAATACTGTAATTACAGTAATACAATGCAACTAGTAGAGATTCAGTTCAAAACAAATAAAGTATAGTACTTTTCCATATTGGGGTCAGGGAACTTCTGGAAATTCCTGTCAAAGGGATTACAGCAGCAGACAGTATCAGCAGGACAGAGGAGATGAGACAAATTGTGAACAATAACTCCATAAATAGATGTAAAAGAAGTAGAAGGGGATAGTCCTTGCAATGCCAAATGATCAAAGATGCTCTGGAGTTTATATATCAGTGGAAGGTAGAAAGGGACCGAGGTTTAAGAAGGTTTGCCCTTCTTAAACACCCTCCAGTATTGCCAGTCAAAGACAGACTTTCAGGGTAAATGGTATATTGTTCTTTCCTTTCTGACATTGTACCTCACTCTCCAGGAATTCTTCAGTGATATCAAGTCCTAAGTAATACAAGATAAGATGAGATAAGAAAAGCTCTCTGCTCCAAACTAGTGGAACAGAGACAGAGAGGATGGAGTTATGGGTACTAACTAAATATTAGACTAATGGCAAAGCTAACAAAAAGTGATGGTTTTTTATCCTGGACCCATTGTTCCACTGGCAACATCCTCCTGTCTGTGTAAGAACACACAAATTCCAGTGGTGCAAGGTGCTAAAGAGTAGTTTTAAGAGCACCAGTGTAGAGTATGGAATGTGAACAGAAGGGAATTTAATCTTTTATGTGGTTATGGTTTTGTTTGGGGTTTTTTTAGCTTATTTCACAGAAACAAATGGGATTGTTTCTTTTCTTTTTCTCTAATTTAGCTGAAGTTTTTATCATAAACCATTTTGTACAATTTCTTTCAATCCTTATAAAACAAGGAAAAGATATCTTCTTCCAAATTTTTGTTGAAAAATTCTTTGAAATTAAAGCTTAACAGTTCCAATTTTTTGTACTATTGTTCATCTTAAACTGTAGAGAAAATAATATACATGTTAATACTGTACAGACATTAACATCTAATAAGTATTGCCTTGCTAATAGTAATTTTAAAACAAAGGAAGGAGATGCATTAAAATTTAAAATATTTTATTATTCTTGTTTATTATACTGGTGGTTTCTTTTGTTATCCGAAATGCAGTGTGTCCCTGAAACGTACATTAGAGATATCAAAAATGGAAAACCATGGTAGAGTTGGTTTACAGGTTTAAACTTGGTATTGCATACAGCACTTTTTAGCAGAAAGTATTTAAATTCTAATTGCTTTTGCTTAGAATTAAAATAAAAACATTTCTCAGGCAATGAAATTTTAGATTTAAGCCAAAAAAGTTCCATATCACATGCAGTTGAACATACTGCTAAAAGGATATATTTTGTTTAGTTCATGTGGATAGCTGCCACTTTTAATTAATTGTGCAGGTGTGAGCAATCCAAAGCAAAACAGTGATTAAAGCAATAAATAAGGTTAGGCTCATCATGTGGTATTTTTAAACTAAGAAAGATAAATTATTTTGATATTAATCTCTTTTTTTTATTATTCATTTACATATTGTCAGGGGAAAAAATGTGTGTGCACGGTGGGGGGAGTTTCCTACATTTCAGAAAATTGCAATTAAAAATGTATTAGTTATTAAGGAATGGTTGGCTTGTAATGTATTCACTTCTTTTTATCTATCTATTTGTTTCACATGTTTTATTAATAATTTTTCCAAATGTACTAAATACAGCTGAAGCACAGTTGTAATGTAAATCATGATTACTAATTTCAAGATGGGCAAGGAACAAAATTATCTATTTGAAATTTTCAGTTTTTCTTTGAAGTTTGTGTTAAGTTTTCTTGTAATACTTGTCACACAAAATGCTGTTCCCCCTCACTAGGTTGTTTGGTTGCTGGGTGATAAATGTAAGATTATTGAACACTTTGCAACGTTAAATACAGATCATGTGAAATTTAACGTGTGTTTGGTTTGGTTTATGTGTTTTTACCTCTCTTTTTTGCTACTTGCATCACTTGGAACTTTATAAAAAATACTTCATACATCTCCTTCTCCTTACAGGGACATTTTTCTCTGTGTATATAATATATTCAGACTAGAGATAAGTGACATTGTTTAGTTTTAGGCCAGTTAGAACTGGCCTAATTAGGCTAGGTCATTCAAACAAAATTCATTAATGCAATTTTTCCTGTAAAATAGAAACAAATGAAAAATTCTCCTTTCATTTCATGTGCCTCGGATAGTGAGTTAATAGGCTCAAGTAAACATGGTAGTTTGTTATTGAAGAAGTCAAAGGACAAGTCCTGTAATTTCAGATTTTTCTCAAGTAACATACAAAGAAATTATTTTAAATTAGCAAGCCAAGGAAAAAATCCTGCTTATGAAAGGAAAGACTCTGTAAATACAGTATTTGAAAGATTCAGTTGTGGCATTCATGGTTGGTATAAGTGAAAGTGGGAAAAGAACCTCCATTGACTTCAGCAGAACAGTGACTGAGAACCTAACCCACTTTTGAACAACCTGTGTAGTCATTAAGAACTACTTTTAAATTTTGTTGCTCACAAGGATGACTTACCCATGTGTCCTTCCCTTTATAACTTAAATACAGTTCAAGAACATACTTCTTAGGATTTGGAATTTAAATATTTTCTTTTTCAAATAAAGCTAAGGAGCTGAAATTTTCTTTAATGCCATCAGCAGGAATATCTGGCTCAAACTGCTATCTTGGTACAATGTTATTATTTTTGTTACCAGTAGTATTCTCATTACAATTGTTCACAGCACTTCTTTTAATCACCTCCTGGAGGATCTCAGGAGTCCAAGGCTCTGTCATTAAAGGATTTACGATTTCAGCATCTGATGTTGTTTTGCACCATTAGAGCTCTTCTCTGAGGAGCCACAAAATTACTTTGCAGCTCTTAATTAAGTCTTACATTATGGCACTAGTCTTAATTTAACAATGGAGACCACAATGTACTGAGATGTTAAAGGACACCCCTGAAAGCAGGTTTTACTGAAAGCCAGCCCAGGACAGCAGTGTTGCAGTGCTACCCCCCTTGGTGGGGCTGCAACCCACACCACCATCCCCACAGATCCTTCTCCCAGTGTGTGCTGCCTCCTTCTTGGCCACTTCTGCAAAATGACCTCGGAGAATCAAATCACTTTTTAGTACATTTCTAACATTACCTTTCTGTTACTCCCTTGAGAGAGTGAGGTCAGGGATGAGGATGTTAACAGGAGATAATCCCCCAGGAGAGGACAATGAGAAGTCTCTGCAGGGACAGAGGACAGAAACTTTATTTGGGGCCAGTTGGGAAGCAAGTATGCCCACACTGAATTTTGGATACTTTAGTTACTCCATTGTAGTCTGCTACTTCTGTTAACTCTGTGTGGCTAATGTTGGATGGTTACTGCCCCCTTAACCTTCCAGGTATTCCTGAATAGCAACTGCAGAGAGAGGAGATAATTTATATAATTGCTAACATATACTTAATTTTAAAAACAAACTAAAAATTCACATAAATTCTACTTACATTATTCTAAATTTTTTCTACCCCAAGAAAGTTCAAAGTTTGTAAGTATAATGAGCTAAAATCAGTAGGAAATTCTCCAGGTTGGTTTGTTTACTTCTGAGCTGCTTAATACTATTATTTACAAAATTGCTTCAGTAAAAACCTCTAGTCACCTGAACAAATAAATAAAATACTTTTCCACCAACTGATTCTTGAATAAGCTTTTACAAAGCAAACTCAGTCTGACAGCTGCAAAAAAAGCAGTCATGTAAGTCTGCATAATTCAAGGCCCATGCATTTACAAAAACTCCTAGTGAGGGCAATAAAACTAGAATCTATATTTCTGAAGTAAATGCAAGTTTTATAGAGTACAGAGAATGCACTTTAATTTATTACATGTGTTGGAAAGACAAACTAGAAAACTACACTATTTGGGAAACAGTGATCATAGGAATAATATGATCATTCTCTTTTGTGGTCTGTTCTGAGGTAACAGAAGCTCCTCAGACAGTCCTTGGAGATAGAATTAACTTAAACTTTGGAGTCTTGAGTAGCAACTTCCAGACTACTTCTTGGATCTTCTTCTGACCGTAGTTCTATAAATTTTTACTTTATGACAATGTTAGATGTGAGCCTGCACACAGAGGGTGAGGTTTACAAAGAAATACAATCATTAGAAAAGTCTATATGTACTTTACTGTATGTCTATTTCCCTTTTGAAACTTTTAGGACAGTGATCAAATCAAGATCGAACGCAGATGATTATATTGACTGCTTGGGTCAGAGACTTCCTCGAGAGACTAAGGAGACTTCACTGAGTAATGATGTTGATCTGTAGAGATTATTTCTATCCCTGTTCTGTCAAGTACCAAACTACCCAATGTTTTTATATCACCTATGACAGATTTCTTTCTCTGACATTTCAGGATCCTCAAATATATCTGGGATGCTACAGGAGATGTGTTTTTTATCATTGGAAATCACATTTTGTGTAGCTGATATATTTTAAGCTTCATGTGTTAGAGTGTAAAGTGCTTTTAATGAACTAAGAAGCAGTATGTTTAGTAAAACAATTAAAGACAGCTTACCATTGTCAAGCTTTAATTTGAATATCAAACTATGAAGGAATAACTTTCTTTTCGCTGATGGGAGCCACCATTTGAACAAAACTGTCAGACTATCGTACTTTATAACACATGTCAGAGTTCTTACTTGTCACATTCACTGTAACAGTGAAAACACCATCCTTCATGAAATAAAAATCTGGGTTGCTATACAGCCCTTCAGATACTCTAATAATATAGCTTTAAGTGGACCATGCAGTTAGGATTATATATAATATATATATTATATATATTATATATATTATATCATATATGTATACACATATATATGTATATATATATATGCGCACGTGTGTGTGTGGTTTTGGAGTTTTTTAAGACATTTCAAAGGACGTATTTTATACTTCTTTTGGAAATACCTAGAGGGTTTTTTCTTGCCTTGCTTCCCTGGTCCTTGTAAGTTCTAAACAGTTAAGTACCTCTTAAATGCCAAAGATCTTCACATACATTGCATAATGGATTCTTCCTCTTTCCTAAAGAAAAATCTAGAAAGCTGAAGCAAAACTTTTAATATTACTGCATGGGTGACTGAATTAGGATGAAATTGTTTTAGGCAGAGGAAAGAAAGTAAATAATTGATCTGGTGTTAGCAATTTTCAGTGATTTGAATACTTTGTTTAAAAGGATGATCTGAAATTATAGAATTTGACAAGGATTTAAGTAAAAATTTCATTTTTGTAATAACCCCAGAATTTTTTATTAATTTTAATTTTGGAAGGGAATGTTAATTCACCAGTAAGACATTTGATGGTAATTCTTACTTTTCCTAGAAATTTGGTTCACCGAATTTTCAACACATACATTTAATTGTGAAAATTGATATTTTGTGATTCAATATTATTAAAAGAAAAAAAAAAGGGTTCTCATATAATATTTTAGTTGTTCTTTTGTTTCTGTTGTTGTCAATGGGACATTTCACACAGGTATATGTTGGGAAATTTCTTGATTAAAAAAATTGATGGAAAGAAAAATGAAATTTAATTTCATTATGATACAAATGTTTAATAAACTCAGGAAAGGGTGCTTGTATTTCAGCAAAAAAAAAAAAAATCTATGGAGAAAAAGCTTGATATATGTCATTTCCTCCAGGAGTTATCTATTCTCTTTCTCTTCTCTGAATAAAAACAAAACAAAACAAAACAACCCCCCCCCAAAAAAAAAAAAAAAAAAAAAAAACTCTTCTGTAACCAGGCCTATCAAAAGCATTCACAGAATATTCTAAAACTGACTGAGTTAAGGAGATCTGCTGGCTCATAAAATATATCTCTAGTTTATGAAGATTACGGCTAGTCTAAAATTGAACCAATATATCTTCCTGACATTTCGTCACTTTGCTGGGTATTTCTGAAGTTCCTTAGCATCCTCTCAAGTATGGACTCCTCTAAATAATTTTGCATGATTTAAGAAAATTTTCTACTTCCTAGTTTGGCTGCAATACAGACCACTGAAATAAATACAAAGTAGTTTGGTATTCTGGATTGTTTAAGAGTCCAAAGCTCTGCTACTTTTCCAAGGTGAGCAGCATAGCATACAAGACAAGCCACTTGGCAAACCCAACATTACCTTCTGAACAAGAAATATTTCTCAACTTCAACAGGGTCCACTCTTAATTGAAGTGCCTGTTTTGACATGTTTTATCACAGATTTAATGGGCCAGAGAATCTTGCCCTGCATCTGGTGTATCCCTTTCCCTCCCTGGTTTTTTAAGTCTGCATTGGGCAAAAGGGTAATCAAGTATGTCTGGAGAGACTGAGCTGACCTAATGAACATATGTCGGAGTAAATGAACATTTCCATGGACTTTGTCAGTGCACATCCTAAGGCAATTGTAGGCACTGAGTGGCTGTCATTTTCTGAGCTGCCAAGTTGTTCAGTTAGCTTGCCTCAGCAGTAAGTCAGTCTGGTTAGTGTTTCTATTAATAACTGCACTTAAAGTACCTCTAATTTTGCTAGGGGTTTGAGCTTTTGTTGAGGGCAGAATACTTCACTGCTTGATTACTGAGATCCATAACTGCATGCTGCTAAGTTAGAGTGAATGGTTTGATTTCCTTCATATTTCATTCTTTCCCTAAATCTCCTGAAGTTTTACAGATGAAAGAAGAGACACTGTAAGAATATATGCAGTTTGGGGTGTTATGTTGGCACCAAATCTCCTTATACTGAAGTACTGCCTGCTGTCTGTCTCATTTCTTCTCTGTCTGGATCAGCTCTTATTCCCACTCTAGCTCTGGCTATGCAGCTTCATGAAATATCTATCCAGTTGGTCCCTTGAATAACACTGCAAGATTTTACTTCTGTGTTTGAATACATGGGAAGGTGAGAGAGTCCACCAAGATGTCAGTGAGCATATGTCTACTCTAGTGTCTGGGGTGTTTTTGCAACACAGATGTGCCAGCTTTGCTATCCTTTTATGTAAGCATGAGAACAACTCACCTCACTAAAATAGTCACAGTGGTATATGGTTATTTTAATTAAACTGTAACTTATTTTAATGAAGCTCTATGGCTTTCTCATGACAGCAAACTTCACTCATTCTTTGGGATAGTAGGAAGGAACACAGCCAGGCAGAAACTGCACACGCAGAATATTCACAAATCCCCAGAGAATGAAGAGTCAACTACCACACCCTATACTTCCTTGCTTAAATAAATCACACTGTTGTTGATAAGTGAGCTTTTTTTTTTCCTTTTAACTAAACTACAAAATTTTGTCATCAACATAAAAAAACAATAAATCATTTTACCAGCTAAATAATGTCGTGTAACTGATTGGCTGAGTGGTAAAAAGGCAATTGCAATTCATGGAGAAAAATGTAGAATGATGCACTCATTGTTGGGATTATAACTGATACTTCTGAGAAAATGGCAGAGCTTTTGCTCTGTAGCAATCCAAGAAGTAAAAAGTGTTAGGAATGCTTAGGAAAGGAAGGGAGAACAAATCTGAAGATATTGTTACTTCTTTGTACAAAGTGCAGAAGTCCTTCAACACTACCTGAAGCTCTAGTTGCAAAACCAATATCCATAGAATGTTGCTGCAATTCCCTCAAAAGGGATAAGTAACAGTTTTGAAAAGAAAGTATAAACACAAAGAATTTACATAGAAGAAACAGCCATAGTAAAGTTTTTTGTTTACAGAAGAGAGATGCTGAGAGGAGTATGATACAGTTCTATAGAATTTTAGACATAGAAAAGGTAAATAAAAATCATTTATGACCTTTCACAGGAGTTAAAGGCATCTTTTAAGGTGTCATAGTCAACATAGGTTGAAAAAGTAGCAGGAAAAACATATGAAAGAAAAATCCACTCAAGTCTAAAAACCCACAAATTCATTTTATTTAACCCTGGAAGTCCAGAAGCTGTATATATTTGCTGTCAGATGTCCCAGGGAAGAGCACATCTGATTTATTCCCTTCTCAGTCATGTGTTCCTGTCCACTCTAAGAAAGAGATTATTGGGCTTTATGTACCTTTAGTCTGACCCGATGAAGAATTGCTTCAATGAAAAGGAAAAGGATGTACTTTCTTTTCCTTTAAAGTATGTACACTTATTTATGAGCTTTTACTTCTCTTTTTCTTCCATTTAAACATATCTTACTGAATGAATTGCACAAAACAGTATGAATAACATATAATGCACATATAACAACCTCTCAAATGTAAAGATAGACACATTTTTCTTTTAAATATTAAACACTTCACTTCTCCTGTCCCATATTGTTGTCCTTGTAAAACCTTTGAGATAAAATTCCCCTGTAAGCCACAGCTTGCTTCATTCAGCCCTTCCGCTACCTTGAGTCACTGGCAGAGCTGTTACTCTGAAATGTTACACTTTTCAAAGAATCATAGAATGGGTTAGGCTGGATGGGACCACAGTGGATCATCTGATCCAACCTCCCTTCTCAAGCTGGATCATCCTAGAGCACATTCCACAGGATTAAGTCCAGATGGTGCTTGATTATCCCCAGTGAGGGCAGCTCCATAACCTCTTTGGGCAATCTGTTCCAGTGCTCGGTTACCTGCACGGCAAAATACTTCCTCATGTACAAGTGGAGCTTCCTATGCATCAGGGTCTGCCCACTGCCTCTTATTCCATTTCTTGGCACCACCAAGAAAAGCCTGGCTCCATCCTCCTGGCATCCTCCCTTCAGATATTATAGACATTGATAAGGTCCCCTCTGAGCTGTATCTTCTCAAGGCTGAACATGCCCAACTCTCTCAGCCTATCCTTGTAAGAGAGATGCTCCAGCCCCTTTAGCATCTTTCTTGCCCTCTCCTAGAGCTGCTCCAGGACCTCCATGTCTCTCTTGTCCTGAGGAGCCCAGAAGTGGACACAGCACTTTAGATGTGCACTCACTGAAGTCCATGAGAGTGATTTTGATTGCTGCCCTACTCCCTCTTTTCCCAGTACTGAACTCCACAATCTCATGGTCATTAGAGCCAAGGCTGTCCACAATCTTAAATCCCCATTGATACCTCTGTTGGTATGAGGTCAATCAGCATACCATTCCGTGTGGGGTAATCCACTACCTGTGCCTGCCAGTAGTTTTGACTCCAGCAGAGACGTGCCGGTGGTTCCTGATTCTTCTGTGTACTGTTTCTTGCTCAGGACTGCAACACAATCAAGAGCCCCCCCACCATGTAGAGCTGTTTCAGTTTCAGGATATCTGCACAGGAGATTTGATGTAATTCCTACCTCCTTCTCACAAACCCACCCAGAATGCTCAATAAGCTCTCCTCTTCACACATTTGGCATGCTACATCAGAAACTGGACAGAGTACTCAATCATTTCATTTACTTGACCGATCCAGTTGACATACCAGCAGCTAGGCAGCAGAGAGAATACAGGTCAAAGGTGAGCATAGATGAGTACTCATGAAGAACCGCCCATGAGTTAATTATACTTACTATTTCTGCTTCTTAAGAAAAAGACAGAACTTGTCATTCTGTGCCCGTCTCAAAGATCCTTGGGTGACTCAAAAGGATAAACATGATGTTTTCACACAAATTTACTATGAAAATTTAAGTTGGCAATTATTAAGGAAGAAATTAAGGAAACAATCATCTTTTTTGATTTCCCTTGTTTCTCTATAGAGGTGGTTACTGAATATAAATAAGCACAGATGAAATGTCTCAGAGGATTTTGGATTAAGCATAGAGAAGGGCCACAGGTAAAGTCTCAGTTTATTGCAGTGTGCATTTAGCTCAGTTGTCTTTGCACAAACAGCCAACAAGCTTGTGAGATTTCGGGTAGTAGGTGCAAAAAAAAAAAAAAAAAAGAAATTTATTGTTATGTTTATGCTTACTGTAGTTCTTGCTATTACTCTGTCTCTTGTGAGGTCTGGAAATGTTATTTATTTTGTCTCTGGTATCAGTACTGATCACGGCAGGCAGGCATCTGCTTCAAAAAAGTCATGTCTCAGCTGGCTCTTCTCTACTCAATGGCGAAGTCAGCACAAAGGCCAAGGACTCAATAGAAATGAAACCACAATTTCTGTCTGGTCACTCCTGGTCAGGGTTGAGGTAATATGGAAGGATTATTACCTGAACTGCATGGTACTTGTTCTGCAGATAAATTGACTATTTCAATCTTCTGGGCTGTCAATTCAAAAACTTTTATGGACACTATACCATGAAAGAAAGAGAGAAAGAAAGAGAAATTATTGACTGTGCTCCTAGTAGCAGTATAACCATTCCTGGTATGCATCTCTATTGTCATCTATTTGTTTATTTCTCTTCTGCAGTCTTTAATTTGATAATTACAATAATTATGTTGCATAGCTTTATTTCACCATTTCTTTTAAGGTATATATGTGCTCAATATAAAATTACTATAACAGAAAAAGGTAAAATGTCATATGTACATTCACAGTTCAACCCTGTCTGGTAAAATGGGGAAAAAAACCCCTCAAAGTAGACATAAATATGTTTTTGCACCTGTTGTGACAATTCAAAATACAGTACTGCATGGTTCTGAATGAAGTATAAAGTTGCAAGACTGTTCTTAACAGTGCAAGCAGTAAAAAAGAAACAGATGAATCTAGAAATTTTGGCAATGCAAGTATGAAGTGTGGCCACAGAGCATTCCACATCCCCTCTCCAAAGCGTTGGCAAAAGAGCAAGAAATCTCACTCATCAAAAAGTCAATTGGCAATTTGCAATGAAAACATGGAACAGCTTAAGGTTATACAAAATGAGATATGGATGCTATATTTAATGAAAATATTAATAATCCTCTGGAGAGGAGGAAATGTTAGGACTTTATCAGGAGACATCTTTGAACAAGACATGGAGAGTAGTTAAAGTTGTTATTAAACTACCCAATTGTTTGTTTGCTTATTAATTTATTCAAAATCAAAAAGAAAAGCCTGTCATGAAATATTTTTCTTTTAGATTAACAGTCTTTCTGGAGTAAGTTTCAAAATGTCAAAAAAGTTCATTTATTCAAGTAGTTCTCACTGAACAATTAAGGAATTTTGCTTCTAGGCTTAGCATAAAAGATGAAAGCAATTATACTTAAGATTGGTGATTGGCCACCATAAGGTCTCATCTATTCTTCTGCTGTATTCCAAAGATTTTCTTTTCTCTACTTCCTTCTAAAATAATCTGGATTTGCCCTTTGCAGATGCTAATACTATCAGTGTTTTTTATGATGATACATGATAAAGAAATTATATTTGGAAATCATCTCAAGGAACCATAACCGGGGAAACCAACCTGATGAAAACTAGCTTTTCTTTATACTCAAATATAATTTACAATTGTTTCACTTATATTTATTTTATTTAAAGTAAATTCCTAGAGCTGGTACCTATATTACAGTAACAGCTGTTATTCTGTTAGAATAATTGTCCTAATAAAAGTTTCTAAGTACAAGCTGAAATAACTTCACACATATATAAGTGCAATTAAGAACATGGTCATACAAATGATAATGGTAAGTTTCTCTTGCAATCAGAAAGAATTTGGTCCTAAAAGCAATTTTACACTTATTTCAAATAGATATATATGTATGTCAATTTGTCAGCATTTCTACTCTGAGTGCAGTTATGTACTTATTTGGTTAGAGGAACTACTTGAATAAAAAGCAAGTAGATAAACCAAAAATATTCAATTCTCTTAATTCTGTGAGACAAAATGTAATAGTAAACCTCATATACTAGAATAAATATGTATTTTATACACTGAGTTAACAAGACAAGATGCAGACTACATACAAAGAGATTGATAGAGCTACATATTTACCCTCTGAATTATTATTTATTACACAATATTACTGAGGGATTAGAATGAGTGGAGATGGCATTAAAATGTTAAAATTTTGTTCTTCAACTATGAAGCCAGCTTCACCCATGTTCTGAATGTTCAACTATTTTTACTTAAAAGAGAGGGGTTTTTTCCCTCAATTGTAACTTAGTCAAAATATTAAATAACTACTTACATTTACAAAGAAGAAATTCAGTCTAGATTCTTTCTTATTTTCTGTGTTCTGTGATACTACCTGAGCCTTTCAATAGTGTATACAACAAAACACAGCAATAACAAGGCACAGTGAGATGATTTAGGAATAGATTTTGGACTTATGTCTGAATTATTTTGGTTTTATGAGTTTAATTCCAGCTTCTATAGCCTTTGCAAGTACCTTTGGGGCAGCTGCACTTCATGAATTTGTCAGATTCTGATTTCAATTGCACTGCTATCAGGTTGGTATAATTTGCCAGATACTACAGGTATAATTTCTGATTTACATTAATATAAGTTTAGTAAGAGTTAAGATATTCTGGAAGGACATTTTAAAATGCCTCATGCCTGTCAGCTAATTATGTCTTTGAAAGCTTATATTTTTAACATAATGGGCACTAAAGTATGCATTTATATAGTTATATTTTACATATATATTTGTTGGGGTTTTTTAAAATTCCTAAATTATAGAAGATTGTTCAGACACTTACATATTATTGACTGGTGCTATACCTCTTTTCTTTAGCTCCAACAAAATTACAGAATGAATTTTAACAAGAAATGGTTATCATAATAGAAGGGAAGTTGTTGCAGGTTTTCACTAAAACTATATGCCATGAGGGAGTAAGCAGCAGAAAATAATGAGATGAAAGCTAATTCTTTAATCATATGAGTATGACTCCATTACCTTCTAGGTATTATCTATCTTTACATCAAAAATTAAAAACATTTCTATAGAATGCATAACATATTTAATTATTTTGGGGGGATTTATTTTGAAAACACATCCAAAGTAAAGATATATCAACTGGACAAAGCAAGGACAGAGATTTTGTGGTCAGCTAGTACCACAGTACTACATCTGAAGACCAGTTTGTGAAAGATGGTGTCCCCACACAGAAGACACAATTGCTGCTCTAAGATAGTAATCTATGCAAAGACTGATGCAGTGGGACAAAAACCTTCCAGAGCCTATACTTTAAGCATTTCCAATGTACCAGAATTATCACTGAAATTTGGGTGGTAACTCAGCTCTGTATATTCCCTCTAGAATTTACAAACACAGAACAAAAGTTGCAAGATATCATTATTAAGATTCTCCAAGTTACCAAAGTTTCTTTATTAGTATTTATTTATAGGCCATCAGTCCATGGGTGTTCTTCACAAAGAATTTGTTGCCTTTTTTTCATGTTACTTCTTTTTTTTTTTTTTTCTCTGAAACCTATAAGACATTCAATATGGCAATTAATTAAAGGTGCAATGGGAAAATAATCACATTTAGGTGACAACAGAAATTTAGTGAGATATAACCAAACCCTGCAACTGAGATCCCAGTCCCCATCAGGGCACACATCAGTCTGAATGGTACTTTCAACAGGCAGCTTTTTTCATGTCCCTTTTCAGCAATTTCCTAGAAACACAGAATCATTTAGATTGAAAAAGACCTCTGAGTCATAGAGTCTAACTATTAAGCTAGCACTGTTGTGTAGACCATTAAATCATATCCCCAAGTGCCATATCCATATGCTTTTTGATCACTTCTGGGGATACTGATTTCACCACCTCTCTGGGCACCCTGTTCCAATGCCCAATCACCCTTTCAGTGAAGAAACACTGCAATATCCACTCTAAACATTCCCTGCTGCAACTTTTGACCACTTCCTCCTCCTGTCACGAGGTGCCTGGGAGACTGACTCCCATTCGCTGCAACCTCCTTTCAGGTAGTAGTAGAGAGGAATAATATCTCCTCTGAGCCTCCTTTTCTCCTTGTTAAATAACCTGAGGTCCCTCAGCTTCTCCTCATGAGCCCTGTGCGCCAGGATGTTCATCAGCTCAGCTGATCTTTGGACACGCTCTGGAACCTCAATCTTTCTTGCAGTGAGAGTGTCCATAACTGAACAAAGGATTCAAGGTGCAGCCTCAGCAGTGCAGTGTATACAATCACTGCCCTGGTCTTACTGTAGAGAGTCGTTTCCCCAGGGAAGAAAAAAAAACCCTTCTTGATGCCCTGGGAAACCCTTTTCTAAGTAAAATAAGCAAAAATCTTACTCCCATGTTCCCTCAGTTCAAGCATGCAAACCATTACTAGAAGATTCCTCATTCTTTGTATTACCATAGGTTGATTTTTGGTTCAAGAATTTTAATATTCCTAATCATTCTCCCCTATTAGACCCTTCCCTCAGACCCTACCTTAACTCCTCCCCACTGGTAGGCATAAATACCCCTGTCTGACCCTGGACCTGCCTTTTGCCTTTTGCCTTTTGCCTTTTGCCTTTTGCCCTTTACCTTTTGCCCCTTGTTACTGCCTTTTTACAGTCCACTCTGTATATAGTGGATGCCTTATTGTTTGTTATTTTTACATTATTAAATTCTGCTTCTGTACAACTGGATCAAGGCTGCTGCTCTATCAAGTCGCCATCAGGGAAGAGTCCCAAGGAAACTCAAAGGAGTCTGATTGTCTGGGCTCAGACCCCCAGGAGTTTCATCTGACTGGTCGCACTATTGCCCAGGAAGCCATGGGTCCTCTTGGCCACCTGGGCACACCTCTAGCTCATGTTCAGCTGCTGTTGACGAGCACCCCCAGGTTCTCTTCCACTGGGCGTCATTCCAGCCAATGTCCCCTCCCTGCAGCTCTGCCTGGAGTGGTTGTGACTCAAGGGCAGGACCTGGCGCTTGGCCCCATTTAAACTCATACCACTGGATGCATCCCACCAATTCAGCCTGTTCAGATCCCTCTGCAGAGCCTTCCAACTGCCCTTTTTCACTTTCACATGACCAGCTAAAAACTGTGACCTTTCTAGGTTCAGAGCTACATACAGCTTTTCCAAAATTCAAGCAAGCTGCTGGTACCTTCTTTGACTCCACTTTCACAAGCATCTGTAGTATAGATCCAGTCAGAACTGTTTTCGTTTCCAGTCCCTTGAAACACATTGAAATGTAAGTGCTACATGTCCAGGGATGTAGACTTTAAGAGTTACTTATAATAACACTTTTACTTAAAAAACATCTGTAATGATTATGAATTCATGTGGTCACAGATGCAATCAGGGTCCTAAATATAAAATCCACTTATCTATCTAAATGGATACGGTTCACTGTGATTTTTAATTATAGTAATCTGAGTAATATTCAAAAATATTAGTTTTATGGAGAAAAAAAAACTTGGAGGGTTTTTTAAATTCAAAACTATGTAAGTTCATGCACATTTGTCTTGGTTTTGATTCTACCTACAAACAGGATAAAAAGTGATACTTTAGAGTGCTTGCAGAGCATGACTGCAAGAAAAAAGGGCAATATTCAAGAATAATAAACACAGAACACTTTAAAAAATATATCTTTTTTAAACTAAAAGAACGCTTTTTATTCAGAAATGTGTTCAAACATTATATTGTGCAATTAACCAAATAATTAAAACAACTTCATTTTGTACACATATCAAACAAATTTTTTTTCTTTCAGTTTTACAACAGATTTTTCTGCTTGAATATCTGGAGCTGAATAGTTTTTGGCATGAGCAAGTGGGTTTTATATATCTATCAGTATCAAAATAACATCAATAAATTAAATTAAATGGATTAAATTATAATATGAATACATTAGAAACACTTCTTGTCTATATCAAAAAATGTGCTCTGGTTCCAGCTAAAAGCAAAGCAAACCTACCATTTAATATTTATGAGCTATACTAAACTCTAAAACTCACCACTATAACAACCATATAATACTCACAATATACACCTAAGAAAACACTGTGTAAAACAGTATTTTTTTATGCTCTAAGAATATGAATAATCAACTGAAGAATCCCATAGGCAGTCACTGCTTCCTATAGATAAATGAAGTTTTGTCTTTTGATCAGAATCATCAAAGCTTCAGGACAAAACATCAGGGCTCCAGGAATGCTGTAATATGGATGCTCAAAATTACAGCTTCTTATAAATAGCATACTGAGGAAAACACCTGAATAATTTAAGTGTTTTTCAAAACCTTGGTCAGACTATCTAAAGGATCTGTAGCAATGGCGACTACTTTTTTTAATAGGTTTTGAATTCAGTCTTAGGGACTGATATTGTGAGATATCTTCCTGACTATCCTTCAGGAACAATGTATATCAGGAATTGTTTTCTGAGCATGATACACAGACCTCTGATTTATCTGGATGTTCAGATTTCTTTGGCCTTTGATGTGCTAAGGCACAAGAAGAATTCTAAAGCAATAGCCATTTATCACTGCTGTGACAGTACTGAAGCCACCAGGTCTAAGAATATCTCTCAGTGCTTCCATACGCTTCATCCCTGCAAGCAGTGCTGGAAAACAACACAAGAGTGGAACAGTGGCATTGATGCTGCCTGGGTCCTCAGCCCCACAACTCACAAGTGTTGAAATAGGCCTACAACCAAGTGTCCTCATGTGCCAACACCAGTCACAGAACTTGTTACCTGTAGCATGGTGATCCCCTGTCTATGGTCCTGCTCATGCAGATGCAACTCAGAGACACAGGTACCAGATTAGAGCTCTTTGATGTGCCGCTTCTTCCAGTGCAAAATCACCAGTGACAGTTTTATCACAGTCTCAAGGAAGAAAATATTATTTTTCCACACAGACTTCTGATCTGATTTTTTCCAATACACAGTGTGTGGGAGTTTTACTCCTCACATCTGTTGGGAGGGCAGCAATGGAAAATTTTAATAGCATCTCTCAGTCAGTAAGACAGCAGTGCTTTAACCCTCCATGCAAATGCTTTAGCATCTACCTCTTAAAACAGCTGTCATGTTCTTTTGGGGTTTCTTCTGTGATTCTATCCCCTAATTTTCTTTATTATTAAGATCAAAGTCAGTGGCCATTTATTTTGAGAATCTGAGATATTTTGTGATTTCCCAGAAGTGACGGAAACAGGTGAGGCATATCTTTCATGTTTATCACTAAATCCACTAGAAAACAAATTAGAAAACATTTTTTACAATACCCTCTCAACTTTTCCGCATGTTAGAAAATGGAAATAACTTTAGACCTTCATACACTTCTTTGATAGCTCCCTGAGGTTTTTTTCTTTGATTAGGCAGTCTTCATAGGCCATCTGTCCTGCAGAAGGTGATGACTTCTCTTTTTGTTTTCCATTGCAATACTAACAATGAACATTAATAGATACAGTAACACAAATAATTTCCATTTTTAACTCATTGTCAATTAGTAGTTTTGCCATTACTTATCAATGCACTAACTTGCAAGGATTATTTTGAGATTTTAAACTTGGATGCAGAGATGTCATGTTTTAGTTGTTAGATTTGTATATAACCTCTTCCAGATACTTGTGACTGTTTTGCTCATTGATCCATTGACATATTTGGATTAGAATCTTTACAAAGACAGAATCACTTCCTGAAACAATTTTTCCACTGATTTTGTCCATAAAAAATTTTGTTACTGCTAATTAGGTTATCTAAATTTTCTTCAGAACTAAATATGCTATTCTGCATTTGCAAGCTATGAAAATCTTCTCTTGACTGTTTTTACATTTATCTTGAGTATTCTTGAATAATTTGTTATTATCTGAGTGTTAATACAACCAAACCAAAGGAGGGAGTGGTTTCAACAAAAATTACTTTATTTTATATCTTGCACATTTTTTAAAGTTGCCTGGCTTTCATTCCTTTCTTAAATATTCCTTCCTTGTTTCCAATTTTTTTTTAAGATAACTTTAGGTTTTATTGCTGTAAGAATGATAACTTAATTATCCTTTTGTACAGAAATAGTTCATATTGATGTTATTGTTCAATACTGAACTTGGTCATTTAAATCACAACCATAGACAATTGTTAAAATACATACAATATGGAGGGAGATTATAAAATGAGATAAATATTGTTTAACATGGATATGATAAGTGATGAACCCCTCTGAAAGAAAAATCTTCATATTTGGAAACTGGACATGATTTTTGGAGAGGGACTTTGTGAACTGGAATTATTTCAGCCAATTTTCTAGTACATTTTTAGATGGAATCTTTGAGGGGGATTTCAGGCATGGATAAAAAGTAAGGATTGTGAGGACATAGGAAGATTAAACCTGAGAATACGGAAGCTGTAAATAATTTTAAAACAATACAGTAAATTTAAAAATAAACTCTCTAAATAATTATTGTTTAAAAAAAGTAAATTACACATTTATTCATACAAAAGATGGAATACAGACTAAGAATGGCAATTCTAGCTAAAAGTACATATACCACTAAGCAACAGAGCAAATCTGACTCAAGTTAAACAAGTTTTAAGTTCTTTCCAGATTTTGCCAGAGACAAAAGATTCTTTTCTCCTATTATTTCTAGGTATTATATTACTATTTTTTAAGTGCTTTTATCTTCTTGAACTCTGGATACAGGAGTAAATTCACTTTAATTATGCCAAAAGAATCAGAAGTTTGAGCTGCTTGGAGCCTTTGTACACAGCATGTTCATGGTTATTCAGGGTTCAATTATGATTTTTTCAGCTGTACACAAATCAAAATCGGTCTCAAGGCCACTTTCAGTGGCCTTAGGTTTTAAAAAGTAGAGTTTTTGTCATCTGATATAAACAAATTTCTAAATGAGTAAACAAAGCAAGAAACTAAAAGCAAATCTCAATACTCAATACTTCAAATATTATATAAATAATTAGAAAATATATAATAAATATATAAATTATGTTATTATATAATAATAGAATAAATATTTTTAAATAGATATATAGTTATAATAAAGTATAGAAGTACCCAAGTACCTCAAGATTATTTCAGAAAACCCAAAATGCTAACTTCAAGCTTATAATAAATTTCAGGGGGGGGGTTTGCCTCTTTGTGTTATTTCTATTTTAGTTCAATTTAAGAATATAATTAACTTTTAAAGTTCATTGTATATGAAAATGCATAGATAACATATGTAGGTATTCTACTTTTTTAATGAACTGATTTTTATCATGTAATAACTGCTCTGCAACAGGAAATAGAAAGGAGCAGACTGAAGAAGTATTGGAAAAAAATTAGAATCATACTCTTGTGTTTACAATTTTTGGCTTCTCTTGTTATGATTTGATTTTTTTCTTTTATTTTTCTTTCTGTGTACATTGTTTTGCATGCAAGAGAAGGCTCTTCAATATCTTGGTCTAATCAAAAAAAAAGGTGAAACCACACACATTATCATAATCGGATCAATTTATTTTAATCAAGCAAGGAGAAATTTCACCAATCCTATAGAAATATAAAAATTCACTCTATCAACACTTTTTCCTACAAAAAATGGTGGACAAACCTACATTTTTCAACCAGTAGTAATGCTCAATAGACAAAGTCAGAAATCTGTAAACTGAAGGTGTGAGGACTAGGAAGAGTCAGACTCACTACTTTGTAGAAATTCTAAGGAATTAACTACTTCATAAAGAATGCTTTTTTCCCCAGTTTTGTTTTTGTGGGGTTTTTTTTCCTAATAAGTTTTATTTTTTTCAAATAGGAATACAAGCAGATGACGAAAAAAGGAAATCCTAAAGTAGTGTTTCTATTTGCATGTGTACTATTTTTAAAGAATACCAAAAGCTCCTGAAGAATCCCAAGGTTTTCAGGGAGGTACTGAAACGATGCTTGGAGAGGTCCATTAATTGCTTTCAAAGCTGTGCACTACTGATAACTCAGAAAAGTCACAAAATAAGCTTCCAGCACACTTGTGAAGAAATATTTGGAACCAAGAGTCTCTTGTGAGCATTTTCTTATATGACAGATGGTGGAAATGGTTACAATCTTTAATTTTCATTATGTAAGTTTGTAATCTTTTAGAAAACTCCTGTATTCTTTTTACAGTTTTTATAAGCTCTTCAGTGCCTTGCCATTTCTTACTCTTGATACTCCATAATACAATTTACCTTCATAAGAATGAAAGAACTGGCATGCATCATTGAATCAAAGTTTCACCCAACTTGGAATTCCGTGTCTGACAGTGACAATTAGCGTGTACTTAAGGAAAAGCACAGGAAAAAAGACAAGGATAGCATGATTTTCCCTTGCAAAACCTTTAAAATAAAATTATCTTTAGCACAAGGAGATCCTTGTAACACTTGTACCTCCAGTGCATATGCCCCGGAAGATAAACAAAAGTTTTCTTACTCATTTCAGAAGAGCAGAACCTTTGAAAGGGCAAAGAGAATCTCACTAAAACTGCTGGGGAAAAATATTTAGAAACAAAGTTACTCATAAGTTATCTTTAGTTTTCTTCTTTCAGGATTCAATATTAAAAAAAAAAAAAAAAAAAAAAAAAAAAAAACACCTTTATTCAAGTAAGAGGCAATTTAACAATAAATCATATGAGGATGAAGCAGTTACCCCTTAATTTGACCAGAGAAAAACTCTTAAATGAGACCCAATTAACCTAACCACTTACATCCCAATTCTGAATTCATGATTCTGTAAAACTGCAGCTGTTCCAGCAGTGGTTAGCTGAAATAAATAAATTTGTCCACTTTAAATATGTGCAGTACCTATTTCTCACTGCTTCATCTGAGTTTCTATTAACTGGTGCTGGTTATTAAAGTCTTATATAAAACAGACTTAAATTCAAATGCAGAGTTGTCCTCCATTTGGAATGAATCTTTAATTTCTTTTCAGCTATGAGTATTCCTCGTTGCGGCAGTATGAAACTTTGATTTCCTGAGATGACAGAATTATTTCATTCCATTTTGCAATTAAACCTCCAAATATTAAAGTTCTCAGAAGCAAATGTTAAAAACAAGTTATATTTCATATTGATTAAACCTTGAATATAAACAGTGTTGAAATATTTTCTTTCATTTTTGAAGGGTTTTTTTAAGGCACAAAGTTATGTGCCTCAATCCAGTTGAAAGAGGATATTTTCTTCACCTATTCTGTTTCTTGCTGCTAATAGAAAAGATTGCATTTAGAATTAAATTTTTGATAATGTCTTTTTTCTCTGTTTCTCTTATTTTTCATTCCTGCCTCAATACTACAAATCCAAAGTCTGCTGCCCTTTCCCACCCCATACATAAGGAAAGCATTACTTCAATCTGTCACAAGGGCGTCAGAACAGGGATGTGGAGGGTAAATAGGCATGTCTATTTGAGCAAAGGTGGCAAGGGATAATAGAGTTAGGAACCAAGGCTGCAGACTAAAGGAAGGTGCAGCTTGCTTAGCAAATAAGGCACAGACACAGTTTCAGCTTATTTTAAAATCTGCCCAATAGCCTCTGCACAGATACTTAGGGATCATAAGTTTCTTTTCTAGTCAAGTCTTCTTTCTCCTTCAGCAGACAGTGACTGACTGTCTTGGGAATTATTTCCTGATTGATCTGGAACAGGCCATTTCACAGTTAGGCAATAGCTCACTGCAATGGGCCTGTTTAGCTTGAGAAAACTGGTATGCAGGATCTAGAAAATCTTTGATGGAAATACGAAATTCAAGGCAATAAATTAAAACACAGCGAAAATCAGTGAAAGTTGAAAAAAAAAGGCAGCTCATACTGATGCATAAGTCAGTAACTTTCCTTGTAATATAATCAGGTATTCCAGAGAAAGGGAAAGCACTGAAACCAATGGTTAGGTTTTTTTAAAATCTGGCTAAAGAATTAAATATCTAATTAAGATTCTCAGTCAATGCTATCTTAATTGACTAATACATCATTCTGTTAACACTAATGGTAAATTAAATATGCTTGATCGATATTCAAACAATGAATTCTGCTTAATAGACGTTGATCTTAATGGGCATTACTTTAAAATATTAGCTGACGTACATCCACAGCTGTAGGGATTACATATTACAATATTAATTTTCAGGATATCATTTGCAAAAAACATTAGTGAGTAGTTAGTGAGCTTTCCTTATATATGAAGAGGAATGGCAACCAGTCATCTCAGAAAATGAAATTAAATTATCCCCTTACAAATAATATATTATTTTCCTCATTACATTGTTTTTCCTTTTCCTTTAAAGTGACTACTGTGAGAGATTAAATACTTCTAAATCATAATTTACAAACTCTGGTGAATTAGGCTCCCATGTAAAATAAATTAAATGGATTAATAAAGAAAAACAATTACAGTAAAATGCAAGTAAGTACAAACAAAGAAAGTTGTAGACTAAGGAATTGAGATCAGACACCCAAATGTTGGGTTCTAAAGACTCTACATGCCTTCTGGAATAGAAGTGAGAGTCATTCGGGTTGGAATTTCCAAAAGGGAATAGCCACGATTAATATCTCATTTTTGTGCTGTTTGAGAAGAATCAGTTTCAAGGAAAACAATATTCAATGGATGATCCCTAGCACTTTCTGAAATCTCTATCACTAGTTATTTCATTGTCAGGAAAGACAAAATTATCATTGATTTTTAGTTTAAATTTAGGTCTTGTTTTATGGTAGATAAACTAACAGAATCATGGCCTGAGACAGTAATGCGACATTTATTTGTACTCTATTATTTAGATTACTGTAGCAGGTAAATTCTAAGAGTTCACCATTACTTTAATTTGTGTTTTAAACAAGTTTAACATCTTACATTCTTGTGAGGATTCTTTAATTGTACATAAAGACATATATAGATATGCTAAGACTCATTAATTTGATGAAAAAATCATGTCTAGTGTTTCAGGGGAGATCTCAAAACGCCTCACAAAATAAGTGATAGTTGTAACAAAAATAAAAATTAGGAGCATTCTTCAATTTGCAAAGCATGTCTTTCTACCAATAAGTAATGATTGAGCAGAAAACAACTGTACAAGAATAGAATCTAGAGTCAGTTGGCAAGTATTTGGCTAAAATAACTCTACTTTGTCCAGAGGATAAATCCATATTTGGGAATACAATGATCTAAACCAGCTGAAATAAAGAGAACTCTTGCTAGCATAAGTGAAAGGAGATATTAGCAGCACCTCATTTGATACACTGAGAATTCAATTCACATTAGAGTTCACTGGTTTTACTTTTCCCCTGAAACACTGAAATGTGCAATTGAAGTTAAATGGAAGTCTTCACTGAGTCTCACACTGCAGCTCAGCAGTTATAGGTACCTCTTATGGTAAAAAAACACACTATCTTGACTTCTTCATTTTCCTTTCTATCACCTCTTATCACAGAACTTCAAACCAGCAGTAAGTCACGAGACAGAGACATGGGAGACCAAGGTCTGACCTCCCATTTTGCCACAAAATTTAAATGTCATCTTTGGCAACTCAGTTTGACTTCTCTTCATCCAAATGCACAAATTCAACTATGCATCAAAATTTCAGTTGATTGCAGTGAGAAATAGGCTTCTAAAAATTTTTCTAGATCTGAGGTTACTGCATCCGGATCTCGAGTTCCCAGCACTGGAAGGACATGGACCTGTTAGAGCCAGTGTAGGTTATGGTCATTAAGGTGATCACAGGGTTAGAATACTTCTATGAAGCTGAGAGAGTTGGAGTTCTTCATCCCAGAGAAGAGAAGAATTTGGGGTGACCTCTTTCCAGCCTTCTAGTACCTAAGAGTAGCCTGTAAGAAAGACAGAGGCAGACTTTTTGCAAAGGCATTTAGTGATGGGATAAGACAGAATAAGCTCAAACCAAGACTAGGTTTAGATTTAATATTAGGAAGAAATCTTTTACTGGGAAGGGGGCAAGGCATCTGAACAGGTTGCCAAAAGAAATTGTGGATGTCCCATCCTTGGAAGTGTTCAAGGCCAGTTAGATGAGGATCTGAGCAAACTAATCTAGTGGAATTTGTCTCTGCCTGTTGTATTGCACAAATGTAGCTAGTTCTTGTTGCACTGTCCCTGTTTATAGAAGTGTTTGTAAAACCCACCTTCCCAGAAACCC
>VZUI01044036.1:0-83493 GCA_013401135.1 Cettia cetti
AAAAAAAAAAAAAAAAAAAAAAAAAAAGGTTATAAAATTCACCCTGTGGCCAGTCTCCAGTTTTCCATGATCCATGAAATAAAATCAATCCAATCTCATCTTTGCATGTTACATAGCAGATTGGGGTTTGGTTAGGATTCAACACTAACTTCATCTGCACCTCTGCTTATTCTGCCTCAGTGCTGGCCCAACTCCCTCCAGGAAAACAAGGCCTGGGAATGCCCAACTCCAATGTTACCCAGATTTCTTTTGATTTAATTACTTTACTATGGAGCAATATGACTTAGACTAACACCCAGATCAGGGGGTTTAAAAAAATCTGAAGCTGAAGTCTCCAGGGACACCAGGCCACATGTCACAGCAGCCCAATGGCATGAGCAACAGTGCCATCTCATGGTTCCTGTCCTGACCTGGGCTCCTCAGCTCCTGACCTCAGGGCACAAAGCTGAGCCTTACCAGCCTTCCCGACTCTCAGCAGGTCTAAAGCTTTCTTGATTTGTTGCTGAAGGTCCTGTAAACGGCCAGACAGGTGTTCTCTGCTGGCTGAGGTTGCACAAGCTTCATTTGAACAGCAAAGTGTGTCTTCTTCCCCCTGTGAAATCATCCTTGTGATCATTTCTGCTCACCTCCAGCTCAAAGCTTACTCTCCATCTGCATTAGCTCTGGGTTATAGAGATACTAAATTGTTTCTCAGTTGTATTCATTAAACAAAGTGATTTTGTTATAAATTGTTATCAGCTTATTTGATTTTATAAGAAACAGTAAGATACTGTCTTAACAGGAGCTTTGGGCTTCTGAGCAGGGATCAAAGCGAGGTCTTCACCTCTTGGCTTTCCCAGACCCAAACCTTGCACACCCCAGTAAGTTGCACAATCATAACTATGGAGTATTACCTGCATTTGGGCCTGGCATTTGGGACAGCAGAATGAATTTCTGATGGACACCACACTCTTGACACCAGGCTCTAATTCCTCAAGGCACGCCCGGCAGCGACACTTGAAGAAATACTGAGTGAGAAGCTGCTGTCTCTCAGCAACCCTCATCCTACACCAGTGAGGGCCTGCAAGGCATGGCAAAGGTAGAGATCTCTCAACAGCTGCAGCTCTCAATAACAGAATAAATTGATTTTTGTTACAGTTGGGACTAGGTATATTATGGGGAGGATAGAACTTGAGAGTGAAAATCTAACAGAGATGAAATGTTGATCAAGGCTGCTGAACAAAAACTCTGGCAACATTAGATGAAAATTATATGAGAATTGCATGATATAAATAACCATCAGCATGATAAGGAGAGGTGAATGATGTCTATGCCTTGAGACAAACATAGAATTAGGGCTTACCATAGCAATGCAAAACCTCCTGGCCACTTGAGATTGGCTGTGATGCCCTGACAGTGGCAGCTGTCCCACTGAATGACACGCTGGTATTGGGGCAGCACGAGTGGTTCAGGAGGCTGAGGACAGGGAAGAAAGCTGTTGCCAGCCTCACAGGCTTCTTATCTACAACAGCCCCATCTCCAGGCCCTGAAGACAGAGGAAAACCAAGCAGGTTGAGATTGAATGCTCACAAAGCCACACAATTTCTGCAATGAGCACTGTCACCGATGGCAGGCAGCAGCAGAAAGGTTCCTGGCATATTGCTGCAATAAATAATAGCTAAACACGCTGTGCAGGTGCACCAAGGAACAGGCCAGCATGGGACAGGCCATTAAATTTTAAACAAGCCATTTCCATCTGCAATGGGAGCTTTTTACAGCTGATAATTCAATCTCTTCACTTCACACAAGGAAAGCAGCAAGGAGAGGACAGTCCTGGGCTCCTCAGGACAGGAAAGAGGAGCTACTGGAGAGGGTCCAGTGGAGGCCACAGAAATAATGAGGGTCTGAAACATCTCTCTTATGGGGAGAGACTGAGGGAGCTGGGCTTGGTTGGTCTGCAGAAGACTGAGAAGGGATCTCATCAATACATATTCAAATACAGGTGTCAGAGAATGGTGATGGACTCTTTCCTGTGGTGCCAGGATGAGGGGTAACAGCCACAAATTAAACAAGAAGCTCCACCTCAACATGAGGAAAAACTTCTTTTCACTGAGGGTGGCAGAGCACTGGAACAGACTGCCCAAGGAGGTCTGGAGACATTCCAAACCCACCTGGACATGTTCCTGTGTCACCTATTCCACATCACCCTGCACGTGCAGGGGATTTGGACTGAATCACCTTCAGAGGTCCCTTCCAACCCCAACCATTCTGTGACAACACAGTAGGGTTTAATTTTTTTATCTTACCCAGCTCCTGCATTACAGTGATTGCTTGTGCATTACACTGCAGCTGCAACACGTGCCTCAGCATTGCTTCTGCCACAGTCTTCAGCTCTGGGGACAATTCATCTGAGGTTTTTCCACATGACTTTGGTTTGGACCACTGCTGAGGTGATTCCTGATTCAACACAGCAGCCTCCAGGCCAGCTGCTTGCAGCTGTTTGCATAGAGCAACCACACTGAGCGTGCAGAGGAACTTGTGCTCAGGGCTGTGCTGCTCAGTGTGGGGCAGAAGGTGGAACAGAGCTTGGTATGAACTCTGGTACCGACCATTGCTGCCACAACCAGGAATACCTCTGCTACCAGCTCCTGCATCACTGACAGATTTGCATCTTGCCTCAGGGTTCTGAAGGTTCTTGTCCCCACGGTGGGACCACTCCACCAGCCTGCTAACCTCTGCAAATCCTGCCAGCAGCACAGTCCTCAAGGCCACGTGGCAGAAGACGCCCAGCGTGAGGAGCAGCGCTCCCAGGGAACACTCTGTCCTGTGGTACTGCTGCCATGCCCTGTCTGCACAGTCCTGGCTGCAGTACTTGGCATAACTGCAGCCCTGACAAGGCACCGAGGCCAGGAGCTGCCTGAGGCAGCGGTGGCAGTAAAGATCTGCGCTGGTGGCTCGAGTGTCCCACGCTGTGTCCCCATCCTGCAGAGGAAGGCTCTCCCCGGGGCACAGCACACTCACAAAGGCCTCCTCTTTCACCAGGCTCTGTCCTGGCACGATGTCCTGGGAGGCCACCAAGTGACGTCCTCTCTCTGCATCAAACCTCAGGCTCAGAGATGAAGATGCACCTGAAATTCTGCTGTTCTCTTCCCAGATCTCTGGCTCCCCTTGAATGCCACCACGTGCTTCTTGTGCAGGCTCTGAACACCTCTCTTTCTCACCCAATTTAACCTTCAGCTGATTTAACTTTTTCAGTCGTGTCAGGTGAGTAGTCATGACCCCATCCAGAGCAATTTTACTCTCCAGCACTCTGAGGATATCCTGTGCCTCCTGTAACCTCTCCAGGCACAGCAGACACTCAGCTTTCCGCAGCAGGACCTTGGGCAGCAGCCTGTCAGGATAGCCATGGCTTTCAGCCCTGCCAATATCTTCCAAGCAAACCTAGGAACAAAGATAAGGCCTTTTAATTAGGCTTGAAAACCAGATTGTGCTCTTTCAGTTCACCTAAGACAGCCTCATAGAAGAATTCTGCGTGTTAATCAGCAAATTCCATGTGCATACCCAACCTGCTGCCCAAATAAAGCATTCAGAGATTGAAACGAAGCAGGAGCCCTTCAGAAAGTTGAGTTATGGATGCTTTAAGCACAGCTTGGGGAGCACATCTGATCTGCTGTCTCTTGTTCTAACAATCAAACACCTCAGGGGCACCCAGGACCTTGTGGGGTGGATGCTGCCCTGGCCCCACTTACCTCAAAGTGCCCCAGGTGGAGGAGGGCGGCCGAGCGGTTGGCAAAGCACACGGACACCTCGGGGCTCCCAGGGAGCTGGTGGGATGCTGCCTGCAGAGACCAGAGAACTGCTGCTGCCTCACAGGACCCTCTCAGCAGGGTCCCCTCTTTGGGGATCCCCTCAGGGGAGCTGCTCCTCGCCCCTCACAGGAACCCTTCAACCATGTGGGGCTGCAGGACCCTCCCTTGGGGATCCCTCAGGGGATCCCTTTGGCTGGGAGGTGTTGTGGGACCTCTCATGCCACACCTACCTTGGAGTAGAGCCTCAGGGCAGCCTGGTACTGGCCCCGCTTGAATTCCCGGTTTCCCTGCTCCCGGTACCAGCTGGCGGCCTCCGGCTCTTTGTCCGTGCGTGCCCGGTGGGACAACCTCACCAGGGCTGCCTCCTCCTCACTCCTGGGGGACACGGGGTCAGCACCAAAGAATCAGTTTGGAATCGTCTGGTTCATCCTCCCTGCTCAAGCAGGATGATCCTTGTGGCACAGGATTGTGTCCAGAGGGTTCTGGAGTTTCTCCAGTGAGGGAGACTCCACACTCTCAATCTGTGCCAGTGCGTGGTCACCGCACAGGGAAGTTCTTTCATGTATTCACAGAATCACAGGATCTATTAGGTTGGAAAAGACCTTCGAGGTCATCGAGTCCAGCCTTGTGAGGGATCCCCAGTTTGTCAGCCAGACCATGGCACTGAATGCCATGCCCAATCTCTCCTTAAACACCTCCAGGCACAGCGACTTCACCAACTCCCTGGGGCCCTATTCCAGCGTCTCATCACCCTTTCTGCGAAGAAATTCTTACTAGTGTCCAACCAAGTGAAGTTTAATGCTATGTCTTCTCGTCCTATCGCCAGCAGCCTGGGACACGAGGCCGACCTGCAACCTCTTGTCAGGAATTCTATCCAGATGGAATTTCCCCGGTAATACTTTCTGCCCGTTGCCCCGCGTCCTATTGCTCGGTTCCACCGAGCAGAGCCTAATCTATGCTTTGACACCCCCGCTTTATTTATACGCATTAAAAGAGATGCTCCAGTCTCTCACTCCCCCTCGTCGCCCTGCGCCAGACCCGCCTCGCCCGCGGCTCACCGGAGCAGGTCGCAACCCAGCCGAACCGCGTCGTGAAGCGAAGCCGCCGCCAGCCGCTCCCTCAGCGCGGGGTCCAGCGCGGCCCAGAGCCGGGCGCTGCGGGCCTGCCACTCCGCCACCGGCAGCGCCATCACCGCCACCGCGCCGCCGGCAGCGCCATGGCGGCGCCCAGCAGCATCCCTGCACGGAGCACAGGGACACTTCCGCCGTACGGCGCCGGGCGGCCAATAGAAGCGCCGTGCTGGCGGGGGACGCACGGCGGTTCGTAAGGCGGCGCCGGAAGAAGGCGGTGGCGGCAGCGGCGGCGGGAGGATTTGGCGGCAGCGGCGGGAGGATTTGGCGGCAGCGGCGGACGCGGCACCATGAGCGTGCGGCTGAGCGAGGGGGCCATCGCGGTGAGCGGCTCGGGGTGGGCTGGGATCGACCTGGTCCTGCTTAGGGTGGGAGGTGGAAGCCGGGCCTGGGCGCCTGGTTCGGCCCGGTCCCGAGGGGAGAAGCAGGCCCGGAGCGGGGCCTGGTCCCGGGGGTGGGTCCTGGTTCAGCAGTGACGGCCACACCCGCATCCCTGGCACTTCCACGGCAGTTTCCCCTCAATTCCTTGGCTACAGCGCTCCGTTGGTAGGACCCGATGATCTCAGGCGTCCAAGCTCATTGATTCTGTGGTTCTGTCACTGCGGGTGGCGAGGCGTTCCCGAGCGAGACCGTGGCACGTTCCTGAGCGTCTTTTTTTTTTATTTCTCCAGGCCATAATGCAAGGGGAAGAAGTCTCCAAGCCCGTGCTGCAAGTCATCGTGAGTACTGTCCATTCGGGGGTCCTGAGTACAGCCAGACTTCTCTGCAGAGAAGCCGAGCAAGGCTGCTCTACTTTGAGTTCTCTTAATTTTGTTTTACGTTGCTTGGGCTATGCCGTCGATATTAGCGTTTGAAAACGCCAAATAAATAAGTTACTTGTTGATGTCACTTTCTGTTTTTGAAAAGTTTCTGAACAAATGTGAACTGTCAGCCTGGGTTTTTGGGTTTTTTTTCCCTGCAGAACACACGGGCTATTGCCACAGGAACTGGGCCCCCACGGTACCGAGTGCTGATGAGTGATGGGGTGAACACCCTCTCCTGTGAGTATGACAAGAGGTTTTTCTAAGAGTGGAGATGCTAAGGGTGATGAAGTTCCTGGTCTGGATGCAAAGTGCAGAAATAAATACTGGAGGAGATTGTGGTTTTTCACTGGGCCACAGACTCTGAAGTGTGCAACTGCCTTTTGTCGTTCAGGTGAAATCTTTGACTTTTGGAACTTTGTGAAATGTAAGCAGTCAACTTGCTGCAGGATATAATGAAAATACAGAAATCTATAGATGTAACGTTGATTTTAAAGTAATTTATCTTAATCTTCCTCTCAGTTCTTTGGTATACAATCATTCTAGCTATCACTGCCCTCTGAAGTGTGGGGAATAAATACAGCATCGTTTATAGTCAGTTTTGGTGACTTCTTAGCAGCTGCACTGTTTTCTTTGTCAAGTCGTAGATCCAGTTGCAATACTTGACTGGCTGGAAAAGGTGTAGCCAGCCATGGCAGCCCCTTTTAATTGTGAATTGTTTCAATATTTTCCTTCTGCTCCTGCAGCATTCATGTTGGCAACACAGCTGAACTCCCTGGTGGAAGAGGAGCGCTTGTCAGCCCGCTGTATTTGCCAGGTTAACAGATTCATTGTCAACAGCCTGAAGGATGGAAGGTATTTGTGTTAATCTCTAAGTACAGCCCTACAGAAAGGCAGCTGCACTAGTGACAGCACTGTGGCTAAGCAGAGGCCAAGTGCTTTTGGTTGGGATTATCTGAAAATACTCAGGCTTTAGGGTGTGAGAAGGAAAGTCCACAGCAGTAACAGAAGAAATAAATTGCTGAATGTGACTCTAGTGGGATCAGATGTATCTGGTACAGTGATTTAGTAATATAAAGTTTCCAGTTGCAATTCTCCAACTCCAGCTGGAATACTCCAAAGAACTGTACAAAGCTTCCTTGAAATTATCTGCTGTTGAAAAGAAACAATAAAGATATCTTGATACTTAGGTGTTGTGGAATCTGGTCTTTTATTAAAATTTGAGGAAATAGGATAGGAGGAAAATTTGAGGGGTTGGGATACTGCAAAATGAGAAGGGATCCAGGTGAAACTATTTCAGAAAAACAATGTATATGTCTAGCAGGATATGAACTCAGGTTGTCATTCTTTTTATTCTGGGGAGAAGACAACTTTTGAGGCAGGAAGTAAGAATTTGATATGGTTTTGCTACTTTTAAAATGCAGTGGTTTCCCAAGCTATTTTTGGTACCTGTTCAGCCTGCCATCACCTGTCCTTGATGCAGTGTGATATTGTTTCAAGCTTACTTTTCCCTCTAGAGAGGGCTTAGTTGACAGTGGAGAGCTTTTGTCTCCCAGATCCTTCATCCAAAGAATCAGCCTCTTAATGCTTGGTTTTCTGCAAAGGATATTCAGAGATGGGAGTTGCAGAGGGAGTGAAAAATCTTTATTTGTTGTCTGTTCTGTGTTGTAGGAGAGTGGTTATCCTGATGGATGTAAATGTCCTGCAAACTGCTGATCAAGTTGGTGGGCCTATTGGCAATCCCCAGCCATACAATGAAGGTGAGTATCTGTAAGCAAATACTTCTCTGTCAGCTCAGAGAGCCTTTCAGCTTCTCTCTTTCACTTGAAAAAAGCAGTCAGACATATTGAAGGGTTTTTTATGCCTGGAATAGTGATGTCCAGATCTTGAAAATCCTTTTTGTTTGTGTCACACAAACTGGGTTTTTTTCCTATTTTAATAAACTCTGCACCATGGCTGAAGCTTGAGTCTCTCCATGGTATTTGGAGCATCCATACCTTATAACCCTGACAGGTTTTTATTGTAGTGAGTGGTCTCTACCTCGAGTTCCAGTAAGTAAGCGGAAGCTATTTTATGTCTCCTCATAATGAGTAATCAAATAGATTCTAATTTCTCCTGTCTGGAAAGAAACAGGAGGAGGAAGATGGAATAATGATCTGTAAAAGTCTAAGATGGTGTGGAGGGGATGAATAAAGAATGATGAATATCTCTCTCTCTCTTTCCTATGTTCATTTGATGCTCTTCAGCTCTCATGTTGTCAGGCAGTGGTTGTAAAACAAAGGCTGCACCACACCCCTAAACTGCACAGTGAAATTATGGAACTTGTGGAGGTAGGTGCCAAAAATTGGCACAGGTTCAAAAAGCAATTAGATGTGAAAGAGAAATCCATTAAAGGCTGTTAAACATAACAATACATCCTCTGCATGAATGTTAGGTGCAGGAAGCACTAAAACTTAGATTGTTCCAAGTACATAGATGAGAGACTGGTATGAAAACAAGGAGAGCACAAAATTCCCTAAGCACCCATTCCTACCATGCCCAGCTGAAAAAGGGTTGAGGCATTTGAGTGGACCTTAATCTGACCTGCCATGAATCTCATTAGTTCTGTTATGTTGCTTAAATAACTGTGTTCTTCACTTATTGTGTGCTGAGCTTGCAGATCTCATGCAAATGGTTTTTTAAATTAAAACATTTTTCCCTCCGAGAACGTTCAAAAGTCTGTTCTGCTCTTCCAATTCTGATCTTTTAAAAAAGAGGGAGAATAAGCACTTAAAGAAAATATTTGAACAGCTCTGTCAGTGATGTATACACAGATAATGGCTGGAATTTAACAGCAAACAGCTCTTCATGAAGATTTTTTTTATCCTGAGAGAAGTGAACTAATATATTTTTATTACTAAGGGACCACACATTAGTGGCAAGAGTTTTCTGTAGAATAGTTTGGACAAACAGTGGTGGTAGGAACATTGCTCTTCTGGTTAAAAATCTATTCTGTTGCAAAGGCAAAGACATCTTTCTTCATTAACTTTTTCCAAGGGAATTAAGAGGGGCGTTTGTTAAATGAGCCTAAAGAATCCTTTGTTCCTTTGATAGTTACTTAGCTAATTGCTGTTTAAAAAATGTGTTGACATCTCAGATTTTATGGTTTAATCCCACAGTTGCTGTAGAGACCAAGACTTTCAGAATAGCTACTGAGCAGACTGTTTTGTGCTTTTCTCCCATTTCCCTGCTTATGTGATACAAGAGCTTGTGAACTATAGTGTTTTTCAGTTATATTGTTGCTTAGAAACCACTGAGAACGTGGTATCTGACAGAACTGAGCTGAAAATATACCTTTAACTATAAATTCTGGTAAAATTACCCTTACTTTGATCAAAGTTGTGCTCTTCATTTGGACTTACAAAAATACTCTGCTGTGAAGGTTTCAAATCCAAACTCTTTTGGAGATGTTACAGGTCTGTGGTCATAATATGTGTAGGCTTGCACTAGATAAAAGATGCTAAATAGGATGTGATGTGTATTTCATTTTAACACTGATCTTATTCTGACTACTTCATACCCTTTCATTTGGTACTAAATAAGGTTTCTGATACAGAAGATGGTAATAGTTTAGGTGAGATTAACTCAGCCTTGCTGCTCTGCAGGCTGCAAGATTTGTCATGAAGGCCTTGATGAAATGGCAGAGGTGTGTATTTCAAGATGCATATTCTTTAAGTTCCTGTATATATTAAGAAATTGGTATTTTTGAGGGACACTCAGCTAATGCAAAATGAGCATCTTAAATGTACTTTGTGGTTTCCATTTAAAAAAAAAACGTTCTGGTATTTTAAAAATGTATTTTTTAGCCCTACTTTTGGTTTTTCTTGAAATACAGATCTCAGACTGCCAGACCTAGGATTAAGGAATATTCTTTCTCAGACTGTAATAGCACAGTGGGACCCAGGGGGGTGAGAAGCTGGTTTTTGGCCACTTTACATGGGAGCAGTAGGTGGTTAATCTGCCTAACAAGGAAGCTGGAGACACAATCTTCTTATTACAAATCATAAAAACTTTTCAGGCAGCCTCTCATAATAGTATTGAAAATTAAGACTGAGCAGTTTAGTTCTTGTTGAAGACTGGATGGTTGTGTTATTACCGTCGTTAATCTCATTCAAATTACCCTGATGCTGGACTTTCTTTTCACTATGACAATGACTTGCTACTTATGTTTAACTTCTGTCATTAATCTTTCCATGTTTATGTACTTACACATTCACTTGAACTCCTTATTCTTGCCCTTCCCACTGCTGTGATTTGGGTGTGTATTGTTTCAAAGTGCATTTTTTTTCCCGTTTTCTTCCTTCCCTGCTGCTCAGTTCTGGGGCAGGTCTTGTGTCAAGGCTTGGTGGCAAAACCTCTTGGTGACAAATTATTGGAAGCTGAGGGCTCCTGTTACATAGTTATTGCCTTTGAGTGGGCTGTGGGGCAGCTGCAGGCAAAGGTCTTGGCTTTGCCTAACCCACCACATACAGCAGAAATGTGAGCAGGTATTTCAGCTGGTTTTTTCACCTCTTGCTAATAAAAACTAACAGCAAAAACCAGGCAGCCTCCTCAGTTTTCTGAGCACTTCAAGTGATCTGTAGGCCACCAGCCACCAAAAATCACAGTTTAGGAGTCCCTAGGCTCTCCAAGCGAGAAAATTGGAGAGATATTTCTGCTACTTCTGTATTTGAACACATGCACAGATGTGTGAATTTATTCTTACTCTGTTGAGAAACACTCGGCTGTGGGTAGGCAGCCATTAAAATGTGAATTTGTGTTTCATAACGCACACGTGTTCCAATGGATGCGGTGGTCTTTGCTTTGGTTTTCAGTGGGTTTTTTTTAAAATCACAAATTCCTACAGAAAAAAAACCATATTTGGAACAAAAGTAACGAGGAAACCTCTTGCTGCTTCATACCCACATTCTGTTCTTCCTGAATATTCCTCCCCTGCCCAGACATATTTTTCTCTTAATGCGTCTTGTTGGGTTTTTTTCCACTTTCCCTTGCACAAAATGAATTTGGGTGTGGAGTGCTGACCCTCTGAGCACCTGAGGCCACTGAGCAAGGGGGAGACCTGGCTCCTCCATCTAGTGGAACCTGCAGCAAATACACATTTTGCTGTTTGACGTCACGCTGTTGCCAGGGAGACTGTCACCAGTTCACCGATGTGACTCTACTGCGGCAAGTTAGAGGAGCAGATTGGGGTTTGTGCAAGGACCTGGATTTTGGGGTTAAAAATAACCAGGGGGGTTTCTCTGGAGCCTGCACCACATCTGGCAACGCCACACTGGGGTCTCCTTGTGTTGCTTTCTGCTCCTTTCCCGTAGTTTGGTGCCATTCCTCTGTCCTGGGATTCTCTGCTTTTGTTCCTCGTGGTGCTCTACAGGCTTGGTCTGACCTTCTTCTCCACTTTCTCTGTCCATCTTCCTCCTCACATCCCAAATCTTGGGGGTTTTGCCTGCTCAGGCCTAGATCTCCCTGCAAAGCAAGACCTTAAGGATTAGTTGTGTCCAAAAGGACAAAAATGTTGGATATTTTCTTGTCTAGAGGCAAGCTATATTGTAAAGGAATTCAAAAATTTTTATGGTAAATTAGTCTTTTAATGGACTTTTACTTTAGATATGCCTGTCTGCTCTTTCCCTTGTAATTTATCATTAATTTAAAGCAAGTAAAAGTTCCGAAATCTAAAAAATGGACACTGTGTTATTATAGCATCCCTTTGCTCCCTAAGCAATTTACTGCTATGTGCCAAGAGGGACCCTGGCGAATTCTGAAGTGATGACTCCATCACCCCCACATTAAACATCTTCATATTTTGGAAATAAAATGCAGCAGGTGTTTTCTTTGTCTTGGGTTAACCTCAGATTTGACTTCACCCAGTGGATTTTTGGCCCTTTCTCAGTGATGAGACAGAATTCTCTACAGTTTTTTATCTTAGCTGTTAGGTAGGAGCAGAAACTACCTGTCAGAGCAATAGCAGCTGATAAACACTGAAAAGTTGTCAAGATTACTTCAGGGCTGTCCTTTTAAATCACCATCAGCCCTGAGTTCTCTCCAAGTAGAAAGCAGTTGCTTGAGGAAGAGATCTGACTGGAATTCCTTCATGGTAATGTTCAACAGATAGCTTGCTGCTCCTGTGTCTTAAAAACCTGAATTTTAGCGTGTTCTCTGTGGTTTTAATTTATTTTTTTGCATGCAAGTCTTATTTCCTAAAAGGATACTTTTAATTACTGTGCTCCCTACTCTATGGTCTGTTTCCATTTTAATTACCAGGACAAGGGCAACGTTCTGCAGCTCCAGCAGGAAGCTCAGCACCCAGCAAACCCCAGCAACAAAATGGCAATTTGTCTGGAGCAGGTAAGAGTCATCCTGGGCAGGAATTCTGATAATGTGATCAGTGAGAAACTACAGCTTCAGTTTAAATAAAATCCTTTCTCTAATGGTGTTGCACAAGAAACACTCCATTGAGGAGTAACCTGTAGCTTGACAAGGTGAATTCTCTCAAGACAACTCTATATTTGGTTATAAAAGGGGGAAAAATGTCCCTTTTCTTCCTCAAGGGGAAAAAAAAACCAAAACAAAACAACAACTTTATTCAGTTTACACTGCATTCTTGAAACAGTGCTCTGTGGACACCCAAATGAGGCTGCAGTTTGGAGCTGGCCACCAACTGTGTGTGTTACCAATGCTGAGATAGAGGCCAAACATTTTGGGCAATACACTGAAATTATTTGATAGTAGATCTAGAAACATGGTTTTTGATCAAGATTTCAGTGAGAGAAAGATGCAGTCAATTTAAATGTCAGCCTGTAGACTTTTTTTTTTTTTTTAGCTAAAAAGTTGTCAATCCTAATTCTTGGTGCCACTTTAACTTGTCTGTATTCTTTACCCCTGTGTTTGGGAAGGATTTTTAAATAGTAAAATTTTGACATTTGCTTAGAAACTTGCAGCAGAAAACAAGCTTCTCCTTCCTTGCTTAAAGCTGATCACAAGAGTTTTTTTGCATCTATATTGACAAGACTGAGTTTAGAATTAGCAGCATGACTTTATGTCAAAAAAACTTTGTGGGGTATTTTTCCTTAGTTGTTCCCCCACATGGTGTCTTGATCTAACACTTCCCATCCCTGGAAGTGTTCAGGGCTGGGTTGGGTGGGGTTCTGGGTAAGGTTGGTTGTGGAAGGTGTCCCTGTCTTTGGCAGGAGGTTGGAATGAGTCTCTTCCAACCCAAACCACCCCGTGATTCTGTTATTTTAGAGAATTTACTGCTAAACAGTTGTTTGCCACTTAACCTGTGTTCAAGTGGTTGACTCTTGTGGACACATCTCCACTTCAGTGCAAGCACTCTAAAAGGTCTGAGAGTGTCTCTTCTGCAGCATTTTGCAGGCTAGAACACACTTGTGACCAAGAGCAGAAACTGTGCAACAACACTTCAAGCCCCTCTGTGGTCCCCACATGGCACAGGGAGTTCCAGTGTTCCCTGGAACTTTGCCTGTGTGGCTCCCCATGGCACAGTGGGAAAGTTCTGCACACTGAGTTGGTTTTAACCTGAGTTTTGTGGGCAAAGCTGAAATCCTCTCTGCTCTTTTGTGATTTTTGGAAGGTCCTGCTGCTCCCAAGTACCACCCTCCCTCCAACCAGTTTGGAAAAGCCAGTGCCCTCAGTGCCCCGAAGACACCTGGGGGGTCTCAGGCCAAAGTGGTGCCGATTGCCAGCCTGAATCCATACCAGTCCAAGTGAGTTCTTGTGGTTTGCCAGGCCTTGTTCATGTCACAGGCATGAAGGAATAATAGCTTTGTTTTGCTTTTCTGTGTGTCAGTCTCTGTCAGATAATTCATTGAGTTCTTTTGACTTTATTGGTTAAGTTCAAACAAACCAACCCAACAACAACCACAAAACCACCCAGAGAAACAAGCAAAGAACCTTCCATAGAAACACTGGTGGGCTTTGTTTTGGTTTTTTGGGGGCTTTGTTGTTGTTTTGGGGTTTTGTTTTCCGCTTTTTTTTTTTTTTTTTCTGTGAGAAGGGTGTTCTTTTTTTTCCTTCTTTCTTTTATCTTTTTAAATTGCATCAACACTCTTAACAATCTGAGATTTGCCTTGCCATTGTCTTGGTGCAGCTGCCCTGCTGGGCTTGATAGGTTTTTAATATTTTAGTTGAAAATCGATTGACTTGTCTGGGTTTTTTTTTTTTCCTAAAGCAACCCTCTTTTTGGTAACTTAATGACAAAACAGCTCAGTAAGCTATTCACTTCGGCTACTGAGCTGTTGAAAAGCATGAGGATGTAATTATTTAGTGAATGACATTTTTAAGTTATGCAAACTGATTTGATTACCCAAGTTAAATGCGAATCCTATAATTGAGCTCTTGAGTTCTGGCGTGGCTTTTCAGAGCAGGCAAACTGCTGTGTGAGAAATGTACCCTAGAAGAGTAAAAGATTTGAGGCCTGCTTCTGTGCAGAAGGATTGTTCACTATTATTATCATACTGGATGCTTTATGGCTGCTTTGTTGCCTTCTCTACAACTTTCTGTCTTTAATGGTCTAGGCCATTAAAACAGAAAGCAGTGGAGAGAGTTGCTGAGGTGCAGTGGGAAGATTCTGGCTTTTAAATAGTCACATTGCAGTTCCAAAGGTTTCTCAAGTCAATCTCTTCTTTAAAAAGATGCAGAACAGTGATTTCTTGCATGATTTCAGGTGGACCATTTGTGCTCGGGTTACCCAAAAAGGTCAAATCCGCACGTGGAGCAACTCCCGTGGTGAAGGAAAGCTCTTTTCCATAGAGCTGGTTGATGAAAGTGTAAGTGTCATATGTTGAGACAAAGATAATGTATGCCAGATGCTGATGAACCCTTCATAAAGGCAGAATAGAGGAAATAAAGTGCATTTTTCGGAAATGATTTTTTTTATTACAACTGAAACTTGTATCCCTGCATTCATTAAGTTGCACATCAACGTGCCAGTTTTTATCCAGAATGAAGTCTTAAATGTGTAGCATTGCTGATTATTTTTCATCAAAGTCTATAGTGTGTGACTGGATTTTTGCAGCTTCAAAATAGAGTTGTTTATGCAAACTGACAACCTAATACTGAGGGTTGTGGTGGTTTCCTGTAGATTGAGAGTGACATCTCCTCCTGGCTGAGCTACACCTTACAAAACAGGGAGTGAGAGGAGCATTACCTCCAAGTTACAAGCTTTCAATTTTCATGAGGAAATTGGAGTACAAATTATTGTAACACTGAGAAATTTCCTCTGTGGTTTGTTTGGGGAATGGTATCTGGTTAATCTAACTGAACTTGCAGTTTGTCAAACCTCTTATCAAATTACAGCCTTCTGTCGTGAAAACAAACAAGATTCTGCTAGATTATATTGAGTGTAAAATGTGAGGTTAATAATATAACATGTTGTCACCAGGCATTTGTTTTCTCTGCATAGTGTCTGTATTAATGTTTAAAAAAAAACAAAACAAAAAAACCCAGTGTTTATATCTAGTGAGGGTATAATTGTTATTAATTCTTACTTATAGACATATCTGAGTGGGAGCCATCACAATATACTGTGTGCTAACTTGTGGAGCTGCGGGGTCTATTTGAATTTTATTTCATCACTGCCAGTTTTACTGGCATTTTCAGAGGTGTCTCTATGATGGATGTAGTTCTTATGCCTTTTATTCTGAAGCTGTAGATGTACTAATGAGACTTGAATATGAAGTTTGATTGTCAGGTGTAGAATATGTCATTTTAGCTCTAACTACAGATGTGAAGAGAAGGTTGTTTATTTCTCACATGCCTGGAGCTACCCTGGCAGACCCCACTGTCTCTGCAGGGCTGCTTCCACTTAACATTGCAAAGATTTTTTTTTTTTTTTTTTAATCTTTTTCCATGCCAAATTTCACTTCTGACCAGCTCCCCTATTTTCCTGCAGGGTGAGATTAGAGCTACTGCATTCAACGATCAAGCAGACAAGTTCTTTCCACTCCTTGAATTGAACAAGGTATGGTAGCTTTGTGCTTTCTTAGACTGACAGGAGCTGGAAGAGAGGAACTTGAGCCTAGCAAGGATTTTTAAAGGTGAACACAATCTATTTTCCCTGACTACTGATAATATCCCCTGTTTCATTGCTTTCTCCTGTAGGTATATTATTTTACCAAAGGCAATTTGAAGACTGCTAACAAGCAATATACAGCTGTTAAGAATGACTATGAGATTACATTCACTAATGAGACTTCAGTTGTGCCCTGTGATGATGCCCAGCATCTTCCATCTGTTCAGTTTGATTTTGTATCCATCTCTGACTTGGAGAACACGCCCAAAGACTCGATTGTTGGTCAGTCAAAGTAGAAAAATGGCGAATTCTAAAGCTTTGAAGTTTGATTTTTGTATCCTGAATTCTGGGCAGGTAGTGAGCATAGGATGCTTCGAGTGTTGTGATCTCTTAATTGAAGTTACCCAGTGATGGTTGCCATTAAAACATACCTCAGGCAAATATCCTGTTGAGATGATTTTGCCGTTTTTTAACAATATATAACAATTATTCTTCAAACTTGTGCTTCAAACTAAAGACAGTAGGTGATAGTTGTTTATTGTACTGTGATCACTGTTTTCCACAGAAAAAGGCTGAAAGAAAAAATGCCCTTGCTCAGCACGTGTGCATTTCATACCTTCTGTGGTCTTGCTTTCTTCCACTATCTAATTATCTCTGTAGTGATTTTGGCATAATTCATTGCATCCAAGTCCAAGTTGCATGACTGTTTTGGCTTGCTTTGTGAAGTATTGGAGGTTTGTTTTTCTGCAATTCGTTGGGCAGAGTACTCCGGAAAAATCAGAGGCTTGGGTGGGGGCGAGGGTTCTCAGGTTTCAGAGGCACAAGATGCCTGTGATTCAGAGACATTCAGCTGGGAATTTTAAAGGTAGATGGGTAATATTAAACGTGGTGTATTTTTAGGGACTGCACAGGGGCTTGCTTTAGCTCTTGCCACCTGAACATGCAGACTTGTTAAAGTTGCAACTCATGATTGCAGAGTTATGTGGAGGCACGAGCCAGTTGTTTCATTGTCTTTCAGTCACTTTGAGGGCTCTTGCTTGTGCTTTAACAGAAAGTGTGTGTTACATGATCAGGACTGAAGTCCTTTGACAGAATGTGATGGGAAAAGATAGTACAATGCCTTGATCTCTCTAATGTGGTGAGGCTTGCATTCATGAATATCTTAATGACTGCGTCAACAAAATTAAAGCACTGAAGAGTTCTGTAGTGGAACATTCCTACCATAATACACTTAATTTCCATATCAGATTGCATTTCAATAGGGAGCTGGGATACAAGGTAAAAATCTGACAGTAGGCTTGAATTCTTCTCTTGTGATCTTGTATTCCCCAATTGTGACCCTTGAGTAACTCTAAATTGTAACTGTTTCTCAGATGTAATTGGAATTTGCAAGAGCTACGAAGATGTCACTAAAATTACAGTGAAAGCTAACAATAGGGAGGTTTCAAAGAGGAACGTGCATCTGATGGATACATCAGGGAAACTGGTGACAGCTACGCTGTGGGGAAATGAGGTATGTGCTCTCTTACCTGTTCTTAACAAAGCTTCCTTGGTGCAGGGCAAGATGTCACCTGAGATGGGCACAGCACTGACACAGACCTGGGTGTTCAAAGATCAGGGGCCAAGAGAAGGTGAAAGACTGTCTGGTTGCATTCAGGTGTGATGTTCTTAACCTTTCCCTGACAAACTGCTGACATGATCTGACTAATGTGTTCTGAACAACTGCAGACATTATGTCTCAAGCCAAAACACTGAAGCTAACGGGCTCCTGGTTTAGGAAGGGGTATGAGCTGCAGTTTGATTATGGAGAAGCCTGCTGGCTATGGCTGTCTCAAATGAGATGAATTTTATTTTTAGGGTGGGATACGTGTTACCCCTAATGAGCAGGTTGAGAGGCTCTGTCTCAGACTGGGAGTTTAAAGCTTAGAGCCTTCCAAGTGAAAGTTTGAACAGTTGCAGTAAACTGCTTCCTTATCTTTTTAACAGGCTACTTTGTTTTCCACTGTTGTTATAGATACTTAGGGATTTATGTGCCAGTCTATGAAATGGGAGTGATCCTGCCAGCTTGACAGTGATGCTTTATGGCTAAATGATCAAGTGCACTGATACTGTAGGTACCTAAACACCATTAACCATCTGCTGATACAAATGAAGTAAACTAAAGTTCAGTATCACAAAGCCTTAAGATTGAACTAGGTTATAACAGGAGAGACTACTGGTATACAATTCCTCCCAACAGAGATCAGGGTCTGCATTTTGCAAAGTTAAATCTGCTTGCTTGCTTGTAGAATAGAAATATCAATAAGCATTGAGGGGGAGTGATGTATGGCTTGCAGCTGGCACAGTTAGGGTTAGAATCTATGTCCTTCACAACAGTCACTGCCATGACTGCTGGGATGTGTTTTCTGTTCTTTTTGCATCTCATGGGTACAGTAAGTACTACTGCAGCTCCAGCTCATTTGTTATCTTTAAGCACATGATCCCCCCTTGCTTGCTGAGTGGTGTGGGGTCTATAAAATCTGTACTTTTCAAACCCTCTCATGCCATGAGGTTCTTTGTTAGTGTCAGACTACTGAAGTGATGGCAGTTGAACAGCATTAGAGCAGCTTTATGAGATAAAAAACCAGAAGATGGAAAGTTGAGTGAAAATGTTTGGTCAGCATAGCTGCACTTCAGTGTAAGTGGTAGTAAGATGGACATGATTGGCTCAGTGAAGCTGAGTGAGTTGTTCTGTCTCCCGAGGAGCCTGATATGAACAATTAATTTTGTTTCCATTCCCATAACACATCTCCCTTCCTAAAATCCTGGTGTAAAGCTGCTGACAGAGGGGACCAGTCTTTTCTAATAAACCCATGGTGTGACTTAAGGATTCTCTGGTTCCCCAGGAAACAGGGTGTTAGAATTACACAGAAAATTGTCACCTCCCTTTGCTTAAACTCCTAATGACAGCATTCAACACCTTACCTTTTAGATACAGTGGGGCAGTTTGATTCAGGTTTGGTCTCTTGTCATGACCTGTGAATTATGACCACAAGTTCAGTGCCTTTCCTGTAACGTGCTGCTGCTGCTCTCTGGTTTTTCACACATGCAGGCTGAACAGTTTGATGGTTCCAGACAACCTGTGATTGCCATCAAAGGAGCTCGTGTCTCTGACTTTGGTGGCAGAAGCCTGTCTGTCCTCTCCTCCAGCACAGTTGTCATCAACCCTGATAGCCCAGAGGCTTTCAAGCTCCGAGGATGGTATGAGTGTGTTTGTTGTTTCATTTCAACCTCCTGCAGAGTGTTTGTTTTATTTCGTTTCTCTGTACTTGAGCAGTGTGTGTAGCACTGAGGGAAGGTGGCAGAGGGTATGGCTTCCAGGGCTGTAGAAACTTCTCTGGCTTGCAAGCCCTAGAGCCTGAAAGGCTGTCCTTCTTAAGTTGTTCAATTCAAAAAACTTTTAATTCCATGACAGACCTTGAAAAATTGAAATCGGGGTAGTGCATGCTGACCCAAAGCCTTGGAAGGCAGCATGAAATCAGGCTTGACCAGCTCTACTTTCTGAGGCTTGATCTGAGAGAACAGTATTTTTTTTCCACAGGCTTTTTCCATTGTGTGGAATCTGATACGCACTCAGTTAGTGTGGAGAGACTGTTTGACATCTCTCAGTGTCTAGTTCTTCCCAGATATTTTTCAGATAGCAAAATAACTCTTTTTATTGTCAGGAAAACAAAGCGATTCTATTGTTGCCTCTCCTGTGAGTAGTTGTTAAATTGTCTGTTGTAAGTATGAATGTGGCGAGATGTGGTGTGTGTGTGTGTGAAGAGGGTTAAGTGCCAACAGCATCAGACTTGTGAATCCTGAGTCTTCAGATTCCAGTTACATCACCCAAATGTGGATGAAATAAATGGCATCCTCCATTTGTCATTGAGCTGTGGCTCTCCCATACTTCAGAGGCTTGTTGGAGATAAAATTGATTGTGGGTCTGAGCTATTACTGTCACGCTTTAATTAAGCTCAATCTTTGAGCCTCGTTGGTGTGTTTGTGAAATCACAAAGCCCATCACAACGAGAATGCAGTGCAACCTTTTGCTGAAGAGCTGTGCTTTCTTATTTTAACAGAGGAAGCATAATCTTTTCAATGCTATTTGCTTTTTCTTTCGAAGCTGCTGCGAAGATAATGGTACCATGTAATTTAATTTTAATTATGGAAATATCTTGATGCCCTTAAATCTTGTTATCTGCCTGCCTCTGAGAAGTGTGCAGTGCATGGTTTGACCACTAGCTGGCAAACAAATTGCAGTTATATAGAACAAAGCTGTCCTCCTTTTGTGGGTTTGTAAAATACTGTGCTAATTAAGTCAGACTATTAACTTACTCTGAAATGCTATTTTTGTTTGCAATATACACATATTACTGTAATTGTTTCCTTTGCAATCATTGATAAAAAATCCCTCATGTATCGAGCACATGAAAAAAAACGTAAGCTTTTGATAAGTCTGTATGGTCTGCTTTCCAAAAATAGAAGTGCATCTCTGTGGTTGCAGGTTTGACTCCGAGGGGCAGCTTCTGGAATGTGCCTCCATCTCTGATGTGAGGGGTGGGCCAGCAGCTGGAGCAAATACCAATTGGAAAACTTTGTTTGAAGCCAAATCTGAGAACTTGGGACAAGGAGATAAGGTAAGGCACGGCCACTCAGCACAAGCTTTGTGTATTGGGGAGAAAATAAAAAGCAAGGCTTTGTGCAGGTATTCTTCTTGTTGAAGTAGTCCAAGTGTTGAGCAGTATGGGTTTACTGTCTTGGAATTTATGCTGTTAATTAATATTATTGTTTTTCAAATAAGTCCAAGTTTGTTGTTGATGTTGCAACATGATACTTTGTTTGCAAGAGAACTCTAAGCCTTCTTTAAACGAAGGGGGGATGTTTTTACCCCAAAGATTTTCAAATAAGCAGCACAGAGTGTTCCAGGAGAAACAGGTGCATTAGGAGGAAGTGGTTTTCAAGGGTGCACACTTGGTCAATAGAAAAGCTGGTAATAAACCCCAGGTCTTTGGCTTTTCATTCCAGAAACCTCTCTAAGCTTTTTATTTTTAATTTTTTAAATATATACTGCTTTTTATTTTTAAATTTTTTTTTGTCTCAGACTTAAGTGCTAAACTGTTTGGGATATACAAGAGCTTCTATCCATGGAAAAAACCTTTAAAATCAGAGACTGGTTTGGGATGGAAGGGACCTTAAAGATCACCTCTTTCCAAACCCCTAATCAAGGACAGGGATGCTACCCCTTAGATAAGATGGCTCAGGGTCCCATCCAACCTGGCCCTGAAGGCTTTCACTTTACCTGTAATTCAGCTATTTTCTGTGACAATTTTTGCCCATGCTTCTTAAGCAGCCTCTATTTTTCTGCTGAAAGACTTGACCGTGGTCTTAAACCATTATGATGATTATTTTAGTGTGGTGAGTGGGTATTTTGTTCTGTAGGCTATAGTTTAATCAAATGCTTATCTGTAACACTACACAATAGGCTTTCTGGTTTTTTGTATTGGTTCCCGAAAGAAGCGTAGGAAAGTGCAGAATCTTAATCCTGTGAAAAAGTGCAGATTTGAAAAGACACAATGGAGAATCAAATATGCTTTATCTAAAGAAGACCTAGCAATTGGAGTTTCCTGCAATGGAAACACAAAATAATCTTGCTGTAGGGGCTTTATTAACATAATGGAAGCCTAAAAATTATTGCAACAGAGGGGTTGATTTACAGTTTCCCAGTAATCCATAGCTGTTAAGCTTTCTAATCCTAAATATCCAAGTATGGGTGCCTTGCTTTTGTAGTTAATTCAGAATGGGGAAAACATTGAGTATTTTGAGGCTAATGTTGCACACTCACTCTCCCAGGCAGATTATTTTAGCTGTGTGGGCACAATTGTACATCTGCGCAAAGAGAACAGCATGTACCAGGCATGTCCCTCTCAGGATTGCAACAAGAAAGTGATAGACCAGCAAAATGGACTTTACCGCTGCGAGAAGTGTGACCGCGAATTCCCCAACTTCAAGTACCGCCTGATGCTCCTGGTGAGTACCCGGATCAGATTTCAGGGCGTTTCCTGCCACGTTCCCAGCACAATCCAAACAGGAAATCTTTTGAGGGAACGGCGAGTCTGTGCTGTTTGTCCGTCTGTGCTGCCCGTGAATTAAGAGGGTGTTTAGCTGGTTTGTGTGCTGTACCTGAGTGAGGGATGTTTCATTGAGCTGATTAGCAGTTTGTTTTCCTAGTGCTCCAATTAAAAGCTTTTCTCTTTGCCAAAAAGTTGCTGCTAGCTCAGTGGATTCTGGTTTCCAAGTGTACTATGCAGTGCAGAATACAGATGGCCTCCGCCTCTTCAGTAGTGAAGATAAACTGAAGTAAAATGGCATTTCTGGAGAGCAGTAATTGCACTTTTACAGCTGCTACCTATATTTAGTACAGTTTTTTTGGTAGGTATTGTTCTGCCTCGTGCTTTAATGGAGCCTGCTTCAGAAAGTTGTCTGGGGATTATTATTGTGATGCCCACTTACACCATAGGCATTGAACCTTCTTCTGTTTTACATTATAAATTAGAGTTGTAGCTGCCTCTTAGAAATGCTCTGCCAGGTGGGCATGCAGAGAGAAGAGAACTATCCCTGCAGCCTCCCTAAAACACAAACTGCTGAATAATTTTTATCAGCTAACTTCTAGGAATGCATGAACTGCTTTACATAGCAGAGTCATTGTTGTAGAATATAAAAGGGATGCTGAGGGTACACTCAAGGCCTTCAGAGCAGTGTCTCCCATTTCCTCATTCCTAATTGTCAAAGCAGCCAGGAAATGCATGTGAGGCTGGAAATTGATCTTTTAACTGTCTGGTCCTTGAATGTTTTGATGGTTTCCTCATAACATAACATAGTGTTACATGAATTTATGCTCAAGCACTCAGGTATGTGCAAAGTAAATTCAGTTTGCAGAGTTTCTGCTGTCCCTCTTGGTGGTTATTGTTCTGGGAAACCTGTTCCTGCTCACAGCTCGTCAGTGGCAGCAGGACACAGCTGAGCATCCATCACTGCTGTCCTGCTATGATCTTGTTGGCCTCTCCCTGTGGTTCAATATGCTGCCAATATTAACCTGTGTTAAGTTATGGACATTCTGTGGAGCTTAAAAATGTAGGAAGTTACTGCTTTCCACACTCAGTGATTGAAAGGACATAGTGGTCAGGCTCTGAGAATTACTGGAAATTTTAAACTCTCTATAGCTTGGAGATAGTTTTTTCTTTTGTGTTGTCTTCTGTCTTTCTGGAGGAAAAGGCAACTGGGTGAAATAACCTTTTGGGTTTTGTTGGCGTGTTCTAGATTACCATTGCAGACTGTCTGGAATATCAGTGGGTGACTTGTTTTCAAGACACAGCAGAATTCATTCTTGGGCAAAATGCAGCTTTCCTGGGAGAACTGAAGGAAAAGGTCAGTCAATTAGCTTATTGTATTTTTACTGTTTGCCTTGAAGTTGAACTATGTTTCACTCATCTTGTACTGGGCTGCCCTCAGATTTCTTGGTGGTTTTTTTTTTTTTTTTAGTCTTTCTTGTGATGTTTTGAAGGTGGGTCTGGCAAAGATTGAGGTTTGAGTGGGACACCAGTGCTGATCCACCAGAGAGCATGGTTAGATATTTGTGTGTGAATTTACAGCAAGTATAGCAAAGGCATTGGGGCACGTTCATGTACTTGCTGTGGGAATTAGCAGCATTTAAAACACATAAAATAATGCCTTATGAAAGAAAGGGATGTTCTGTTTCATTTGTCAAGGATTTGATTTGACCTTTCTCTGGGTGATAGGCCAGCTCATCTCAGCCCAAGGTTGTTCTCCAGATGTTGGCCTTCAGTATCTTTTACAAGTTCACAAATCATTGCTTCTCCCTAGCCCGAAGTTCTTGGCAGGGACTTGTTTACTCTCCTCGGGATTATTTTCCACAGGCCATCTGCCTGAAGAACAGAGATTTGCCTGCTTTCCCCCATAGTTTGCTCCCACAGTCAGTCTGTCTACCCCTGAGCTCTTTTGGCTGCTGAAAGCTGGAGATCAGCCTGTCCTCATCACCTGGACCTGCAGAGGCAGCTGATCCACAGCCTTTGGGGGACTGACAGCTTTTAACACACTGGCTCCAGTAGAAAATACAGCCTGTTTTATCATTGTACCTAGATTGGAAGAATCTGCAACAAAACCCTTCGTTTAGCAATGAATGCTGACAATGTTATCCCTAACGTGTTCCAAAAATTTGTTTACAAAATCAAAAAGTTCTAGAACACTTTGTATGTATCTTTGTTAAGTAGGCAGGAAGCTTTTTGAACTAATGTGTGCGAGCCCACTTTTGAAGGCTCTTTTTTTCCTCACACCAAATATCATCAGAACTTGGTGGGTCTCATGAAAACCACAATTTGTAAAACTAGTCATTGGCAGAGATGCTGCAGTGATCTTTCTGTGACAGGCAGAACAGTTTTTAAGGTTGTAAGTCATTAGACACTAACAGGCAGTATTATCTTCCCTTTGTCACTCTGTGCTTTTCTGCTGCATTTGTCTTTCTTCCAACCAAAATAATCTTTTCCTGTGTTTTTTTTTTTTTTTTTTAACTTGTGTACTGTATAAAAACTGTGTGGCTTTGTTTTGTTTTTAAATGATGATGTGGAATGCATGATAAGTCCTTGAATTGCATATGAGCCTTGCTGTGCTCCCAGGCTAAGGCTGTTTGATTCCAGGACTCCACAGATAGCCCAGTTGTTGGTTAACCCATTGCTTGGCTGTGAGAGGGAAATGAAGTAAGAGGGATTGTTGAGGCTGTTGTCTTGAGACACTGCTGTAGACCTCTGTTTCTGCAAAGCAGGGCTATTTTTCCTGTAATATGGAATGATTTTTAGAAATTTTCTGCACTCTGGCTGTCGGAGGTGAAGGGCACAAAGGTTGTAGTTCTGGGATGCTGAGTTTTTGTGGTATTACAAAGGCTGGACACCTCTGTTCTGTAGGAGGATTTCTAGCTGGGGGGAATTCTAATTAGATGTGCTTGCACTTTTGCATTTCCATTTTCAGACATTCTTAACTTGTCAATATTTTCTTCAGCCATGCTTAATCTCTGCTAGAGTTTAAACAAAATTCCTTAGTCACTTTTAATGTTGAAGAGAACTGGGTGGGGAAGGAGAGACAGCAGATCCTATGTACCAGTACAAACATGTAATGCCTTTTGAAGAGCTGCCTAATGGAAATGGCTGAGGATAGAAAATGGAACATAATATGGAGTGAGCCCTTGAGCGGGAATGCTTTGTGTTCCAGGAGAAATTGGTTTTGATTTGACACTTTTATGAGCCTTTAAAAATGGTACTCGATGCATTTGCAGTAAGCTTTTCTTAGTGGTTTTTCTCTGATAGAGCTGATGCAGTGTCTTGTGAAGTTGGTGGGAGTCTTTTCACTGCTCACAGTATGGATGGAGTTCATGTACAGCCTGTGACCATGCTAAGCAGAGATACATGTGCAAGGTTTTTCATCTGCCTCTTGCCTGTGCTTGTTAGATACCAAAGGAGGTAATGTGGGGTAGCAGTGACTGCTATGCTGAGGGCATTTTCAACTCACTAATGGTTAGCACAGTTTGTGACAGAGCTGCAGAGAGGAGCTAAATTCTTTATTAAGCGAGTTTTCTTATCCTCTAATCCATAAAATGGCCAAAGGAAAGGGGTTTTAATATTCAGGAGGGATATGCCTAAATTCTGTAATCTGTGAACCTAGCTGCTCCTGTTCACCTCCATTTGTTGTGCTTTTCTAAACCCTAGGAGAATCACTGTGTAGTGTAAAATAGTGCTGCACACAGTGAAAAACAGCAGATGTAACACTTGGAATGTGAGTGGAACTGGGGTGGATTCAATTCCAGATCAGATGCTCTGTCTGCTGCTGGAGTGACTGATCAAGTCAAGTGCATCTGGTAGATAAATGCATTAATAATTACTTGTCAGTATCATCAGGGAGATGCAGGATTTTTTTTGAATGTCAGCAAAGGTTTTTACGACTCATATTTTTACAAAAATAAACTTTTTTTTTCACAGTCTCCACGACTTGCCTGCTCCTTTTCTACTGTTTTGACAAATTGTCTGTTATAAATGATGATGATGATGTTTAGTGTTCATATGGTAATTAGAAGCAGCTTATGTTATAAATATGACACAGTCTTCTCATGGTTATTAAAGCACGTTCAAAACATGGATCTGCTTTTTTTTATAGAACACTCTCTTAAATAGGCCTGTGTCAGGATGGAAAGGATACATGCTTGATGGATAAGCAGAGTGCCTAATAAGGCAATTAATAAGGAAATAGTTAACTCTGTCAGTGTTCATCATCACAGCACAACATCAGAATTAGCCAGTTTGGCAGCCCCTGAAGATTTGTAGCATTTTTGGTTCCTTATACCTGGTTGGAGATTCAGTGCAATTGTATGTTGCTTTGTAGCTAAAAAGCTGTCACCTTTTTATTTTAAAAACTTTTGAGTTATGGGATTGGCATCTAAAATGTGATGATGGAAGACTCAGCTCTGCCTGTGTGGGCCAGGTATTTCCATTTTTTTGCCAGCCTCCCCAAAAGCTGAGCTGTTGTCAAAGTTCATGGCACTACTGGGAGCCTGGAGTGTCTGCAGCTGATCCCTGTCTTTGTCCTTCCCTCAGAACGAGCAGGCTTTTGAAGAAGTGTTCCAAAATGCAAACTTCAACACGTATGAGTTCAGGATCCGGGTGAAACTGGAGACTTACAACGTAAGTGTTGCCCAAAAGGCAAATAATGTAACTTGTGGCTTTTGTAGTTCAACTTGTCTCCATAGGAGGTGACTTCCTCCTCTTATGTTTGTGGGGAGAGGTTTCCCTTGCTCACAGAGAACAGAAGATTCCAAAGATCACACAAATACTGTCAGTAGTGAGCACTGAAGGAGGGATCCTTGCTGCTCCCTCTCAGGCTCATCAAGAGTGGCTGGTTTCACATGAAAACAACAGATCAGCTCTGGGAGTTGTGTTGGCACTCCCAGCTAACCCAGATACCATGAGCAGTAAGTTAATGGGGCAGAAGGAGGTTGGAACCAAATGCCTGGAGTGCTTCATGTTCTTTTACATACTAAGATTTCTCTTTTGCAGGACGAATCTCGTATTAAGGCCACGGCGATGGACGTCAAACCCGTGAACTACAGAGAATACAGCAAGAGGCTGATTGCCAACATCAGGAGAAATGCTCAGCTGGGGTGAGGAGGCCAGTGCTGGCTGCTTGAGCCTAGAACTTCCAGGAAAAACTCAGTAGATAACGTTACACTGGCTTTTTCCCCACCCTGTGTGTGATAATTCAGCATTAGTTACGCCGAGCATGGCAGCCCAGCGTAGTGGGCTGAGTGATTTGATGCATTTCTCTGGGGATGTGCCCTGGGAGGTAAGAGTGCACTTGATGGCCATGACTTTGTAGCCTGTTGTGGTCTGTTAAACTCTGACAGTGCTGAAGAGGAATCTCTAGACAGATTGCCAGGCTCTTTAAGACAAACCACTCAGAATGTCTGAAGCAACTTTGCTCTCTTCCTATATGTAAAGCTGAATTATATAACCATTTTGTCTTCTTTGCAAGGAAGTAGTGACAACCTTGACACTTTGACTTGTTCAGCAGAGGGTAGGAGGAACAGTGTCACAGAGCTTTCAGATCTGGACAAAAGAGAACAGGTCTATTAGTACAAGTTAGTTCCCTTCCATAGAATTCAAAGGCTTTCACTTTCCACAGGTGCCATGCAGTTGTTAATGCTTGGAATGGCAATATGGTAGAATTATTAATCAAAGACATATCTCTTATATCTGAAGAATATCCTTCCTTCAGGGTTTAATAGACTGAGTCAGATGGGTCTGATATTAATCAAAATTGTCTCTTCTGAGGAAGGCAGATAAGCATTGACTCTCCATCCCCCAGGGAAATCCAGGCAACTACAAAGCATTGCTTTAGTTTTCTCTTCAATTAATACTATGGATTTCTGACAGATTTTTTTTGGCTCACAGTTGCTGTCTGTACATGTTTTGCATGTTTGTATGTTGAGTTTCTTTGGTTTTATTTGTAACGATGTTAATCAGAAAGAGGTCTTTAAATGGGGGGAACTTTGTTTCAATAAACACTGTTTAATTCCTGTATAGTGAATTTTGCTTTCTTTGAACACCAAAGACTTCTCATTACTGGAAAGCAATTAATTAGCTTTCATAATAAGCATTCACTTGGGGGAGATGTTACCTTATTACAAACTCTAAGGTTAGACTGAAGAATGGAGACTTCTTTGCCTGATGTTAACAGCATGGAAATGCAGTGATATTTTCACCATTTCTGTGCCTGAGAATGCTGATGAGCTGGCACTTCTGGGATTTTTATTGACGTTTACACAGCAGTCTAAAACTAACCAGGCTTTGAGATTTGTTCAGACATAGAGCTAGTACAGAAAACAGTAATTATGCTACTGGGCTTTTCAGTCAGCAGAGCATGCTAGCTCTGTGTGCTCCTAATCACATTAATTATGTGTTCCCTGGCTGCAGCTCACAGCTTGGCATTTGCTGCACAGCTCCAAGCATCCAGGCAATGCTGCAGTGGGGCTCTGGTAGCACGAGTGAGTTTTATTTATTTATTTTGCTCCATAGAGCACAGTTTCTTCGTGTATTCAGTTGGTGCCCTTTATTCCCTGTGATTTCCTGTTTGTCATCTCAAGTCTTGGTGTTTAAGTGCTGTAAATGTCATTTCCATTGATGGACATGAAGCACATTATTCTGGGCCCATTAATTGCGAACACAACCTCTTCTTTTTTGGATTCTGAGGATCACGACTGGGTTCTTCTGCTGATGTCTTGCATTTTTTTTATTGAAGTATTTGTTCCCTCTGACCTTGCTTATAAAGCATTGACTAGAAAATTACGGTCTTCAGCACAGTTCTGGATTGACAAATGGTAGGTTAGTGGTGATAATCCATCTTTCCACTCTGCTAACCAGTCTTTCAGTACTGCTCCCTTCCTATCCCTCCTACCCAATTTTAGGAAACTGGGAACAAGTGGTAGTGCACAGTGTTCCTTGAGGCACATTTCCAATTCCTGGGCCCATCCATATACACCAGGAAATTTTTATGGGTGTTGTTTCTGGCAGGTGTTTGCTGCTCTGGGTGTTGCACACCTGCCTCTGCTGGGGCAGCTCCTTCTCCCAAGGGGAATTGCTGCACATCCATACTGCAGGGTTTACTGTGCCATCAGCCAGAGCACTAGAGATGGAGGGTATCAATACTCAGGAGCGTTAAGATATCTTCCAGGATCAGCTGAATGACCTTGAGAGCTGGAACAGAAAATCAACTTAAAACAGTTTGTGCGAAAAGCCATTTTTTTGAGGACTAATAAAAAACAACCCTCTGCTCTAAAGTGGATGCTCATTAGTGACTGAAGAGTTGGAGGGTTTTAATCATGCTTTAATCAGCTAGTATATGATAAAAGCATCAAGCTATGTGAGGCAAGGTATTTCTAGTGTAGCTATACAAGTGCCACAGCATTATATAAGCCTCTGCTGTGAGATCTCATCTCGAATGCTATGTACAGCTCTGGCCTGCAATGTGGAGAGGCAAAAAAGAAACTCAGCTGGGGCGAGTACAGAGGAGGACTACACTGCTGAGTAGGAGAATGAGGATCTTTTTTAGGAGGGGCCTAGAAGAGCTAATATAGCAGAATGAATCCTGAGAGGGGCATATGATTTCCCACTTATATAAAAGATAGATGCCTCTATGTATCTTGCCTTCCTTCCCCTGATCATGGGCTAGAACTCCTGAAGGTAACTGGTTAATAAATTGTTTGTTAATCCCAGGAAAGTGAGGTATCCAGCTGGGAAGTGAGGGCAAGGAAGGTGTGGAGGTGTTTTCATTCTCTTCCTTCCTCACTGCCAGCTGACCATAGCCATCCAAACCCTGGAGATCCCTGCAGCCACTGGCACGAGCCATGGAAAACTTCACAAAGGCTCTGGGCTCTTCTGACTATGCTAATTAAGTGGACTCACAATGCTAATTTGGATTATTGGCAAACTAGCCTGTGCCTTCCTTCCCCTCATCATAAATCTCCCCTGCTACCATCCAGGTTATTCTGGATGGCTTCAGCCGTTACCTGGGCTGAATATGTATTTGCTCAATTGAAAGGATTCTGGAATTGTTCATAACTAGATCTCTGTGAGGTGAGGATTCCTGTGGCTGCTCGTGTTTTGCTTTAAATTAAATGTACACAGCAGAGATGAAATTGGGAGGCTGCTGGTTTGGAAACAGGCAGGTGCCAAGGCAATTACACAAGAGCAGCAAGTTCTGCATGGCCGAGGGAAGATCTGGAGCATGCCCTGCCACGTTCAGGTAGTTTGCTGTTTGTCTTAATCCCCTCTGGTAGGATTGAACTGTGTTTTCACTGGGCGTGAATTTTAAATGAGTTGTTAGCGACCCTTTACGAGTCCCTGGAGGGGAGGTTCTCTTTGAGCCAGACCGAGTTTTTAAGATGCATCAGGTGGTTTGTTGTTTGTTTGGCGTTTTTTGTCCCCGAAGTAAAGCTTTGAGCAGCAATACATTCTCAGAGCTGTTGTAAGGAATAAATGGTGGTCTTAGGTGGATCAGGAGTGACTGGTTGCTTTGTGCTGTGTGTGTGTGCTCTGCCTGGCAGCTGGGATGAGTGTGTGTGTGTGGGCTCTGAGTTCCAGCACGACGGGATTGTCGTTTTAGTGCAACGAGTGTGAGAGTGGAAGCTGATGAGTCTGGTGTTTTGATTCTTAATTCCTGGTGATATTTACATTTGCTGCCCGAGATGCAGCATAACATCTCGAGGAGGTAATATTCTCTTCTCCTTCTGGGGGTCCTTTTTTTTGTCACCTTTCCTTTGGCCTCCTTGTTTTCTTGCCCTTGAGCAAGTGGCCACTTTGGAGATGAGTGCCCACCCCACAGGGCTTCTCCCTCAGCCCTTAGGCAGCTGTAGGGCTGCTGGGGAGACCCAGATGGGAAAGAAAGAGAAATTTCACATCACTTTGATATAAAAGGCTTAGGAAAAACGTGAAATGGAGTGGGCTGCCTACTTCCAAAGCCTGTGTTCATGGAAAGGAGTGGTCTGCAGCATATTAGGCATTATAAATACTGGAGAAGTGCAGTAAATATCAGTAATCTTATTACAGGGAGTGGAAATTTTCTTTAATATGTTATCTGTGAGGATGCAAGAGGCCCACAGACCTTCTCGCAGTTTTTAAAGTCTGTTTTTCATGTTTACATTTTTGCATTTCAATCATATGCATATTTAAAAAAAAAAAAGTAGTTTGGATCGCCAGATGGATTTTTCATGAGGCCTGTTATGCATTTTTCTGAGTATTTTATTTGGATATTTAGGTGTCTGTGTTTGGGGGGTAGGGTGTTGTTTGTTTTTAGTTTTTTTCTTGTTTATATTGCATTGATTTGTTGTTAAATTCAGCCTCTGTGCCATGCCAAAAGCGTGCCTTTGGGAGTATTCCTCAGCTGTTTGTTGTGCTTTTCTTCTTTCCCATCCTTGTAAGTTATTTAAAATAAACTGGACACTTGCAAAGGCTTTTTTTTTTTTTTTTTTTTTTTTTTTTTTTTTTTTTTTTTTTTTTTTTTTTTTTTTTTTTGTCCCAAACATTTTGCCCTTTAAGTGGCAACAACCCAACAACAAAATTAAAAATCAACAAAACCAACAAAAAAAATCACCCTCCTGAGCTCTTTTTGTGTTGCCTGATGAAATTCTCATTAAGGTCCCAGGTAAGGATGTTACCTCTCATAGGGATGTAATTCCTAGGTTAGGATAAAGGCACTTGGGAAGCTGCACTGCAGAGGATACACAATAAATGGGCTCTTTGCTCTGAGAGTTTATCCTCAGGAAAGTTGGCAGAGCAGAGCTGGTTGCTGGTTTATCTGATGGAGAAATGAAAGATGTGAACATTTGTCATGTCCACTCTGACATCACCGCTGAGCAATTAAGAGGAAGAAATCTAATTTTTTTTGCCATCAGTTTAGCTCTCGGAATTCCCTCATGGCTTATTGTACAAAAGGCTGAAAAATAAGAGTAATAATCCGATTTTTGTCTGTTTCTAGTGTTTTATGTTTTCCATTAAAGCCTTGCTGCTATGCTGCACTGACTTTTTGAACTGCAGGATCAAAAAATACTCCTGCCTTTGTTTTTGGTGAAGACCGACTCTGAAAAGGATAAATATTATTGATTGAGGTATTTAATACACTAATGAAACCCACAATTATTGACTGGGTAATTAATATACTGTCTAAAAGTAAAGTTTGACAGCGCATATAGAAAAGCGATATTGACTTGGGCTTCTTTGGCAAGGAGCCTCGCAGGTTTTTATTTATAGGCACTGAAACACGTTCTTCAAGTAATGATTCAATCCCACTTTGTGCTTGCCACAAGCTAGAAGGCTGCCCTTCTTCTTGCTGACTGTAAGGCTTTCACATTAGCTGTGGGGAAGGAGAATTTTCAGCCCCCAGCTTCGCTGCCTCCTGCGTTGGGTTTTGGGGCTGGGGCTGCCCTGTGCGCCGTGCTGGTTTTTGCAGGATTTTCCAAGGAGCTTTCTGGTTTTTGTAAGCGAGTTTGGGGGTTTTTTTTTGGACTTGCTTTTGGGTTTGTTAACCTTGGTGAGTGGTGAAAGCCTGAGGGAGCTGAGGGACAGCGTGGTGGAGCTGGGTGGGCTCCACTGGACAGAGGGTTTGCTCAGCATAGCTGCATTTTTTGTTCTGGAAGCATCTTGTGGGGCAAATGCTCTGCTTTAGGCTCGAGGTGATACATGGTTTTGCTCTCAGCTTAAGTGGCCTTTCTTAAACCTAGCAGCAAGATGAATCTTCCCCCTGAACTGACAGGTATCTGCAGCCTGAGGTGTGTTCTTGTCTGATTCCAGGGTTTGGTGATGCTCACACATCTCCTTTAGCCTTGCTCCTCTTCCCCTTGCAGCCCAGCCTTGTGTTCTTTGCTGCTGCTCAAGTTGCCAGAGACTGCATTTAGATTGCCAGGAAGCTGAAGCTGCATTTATAAATGGCTTTAAGTTGTTCATGTGCCCCTGTGAAATGTTAAACTTCTTAGCACCAGGTGAAGTTATTTACATCCAACTCAGAAGCTGATAATGAAGGTTTTTTTAGATTTCAAGTGATTTAAAAAAAAACTTCCAAATCCCAAGTGTATCAGCTATGTGGTAATTGGAGCTTGTGCTGTCATTAAAAATGACAGCTTTCTCCAAAAACATTCTTAGTGCTTGTAAAATGCAGCTAACATAACCTATATTTAACTTGTATTAGCTAGAATTTCCTTTCTGTGCTTGCTTACTTTCACAGCTTTGGTGCGAATACCAAGGTCCTGCTCTATTCCTCAACCACAAATTATTTTACCTGGTTGGAAGAATAGACAGCTTTTAACCAGGGTTGGACAGAGGGTATCTCTGTGGTTTTTTCCCATAGAAGTTTTTTGGTTTTGTTTTGGTTTTTTTTTCCCCCAGCCAGCAAGTAGAAGCCATTCTTTGGGCAGAGAGAAACCTTTAGCACTAATGTGTGTAGCAAGAAAGCCCAGACTGCTGAAGGCTGGGACAAGGATCCTGTTCCTTAACCTCCAGAACAGCTCTTTTTTTTTTTCCTTTTTTTTCTTTTTTTTCCCCCTCATTTTTTTTCTCCCTCTGCGGTCAGTCAAAAACATTTGCATGTCGAATCGTTAAGGCTCTGTCCCATAATTGAGATGCTGGGTGGCAATCTGCTCCCCTCCTCCGCCTGGAAGTGTTCCACACAGAGCCCTCTAATTAAACAGAAAATGGTTTGTCATGTGTAACTGCCTCTTCTGAATGTAACAAACTCATTTCAAGAGATGCCAACACCATCCTTATAGCTGTTTTAATAATCTTCTCTTGAATCAGAGAGGGCTCTAACCTCGTATTTCACTTCACCAGCTGTTTATTTTGCTGTTTGCTTGTTGATTTTTTGGGTTTGTTGTTTTTTTTTTTCCCCTTGCACTGAGGATGTGTAGACTCTTTCTTTTTTTCCTCTGTGTGTGCGCATGGAAATCCTCATTAAGAGTAACTGAGTTGAAGTCTGTGAAACAGTCAGTTAAGGGCTGAGGCTTTTAAGCTTTACTATTTACAGTGGGAGCACGTGCAGGCTTTTCAGCTCCCAGCCCTGTCAATCACCCCAGCCTGTCACGCCAGGAGGGAGCCCAAAAAACTCCTCTGCCGGCCCCGTTTGCTGGGGAACGGAGGTGTTGAGGCAGTTTCCAGAGCTAACATCTATTTTGCAGACAGATGTGCATGCCACAGCCACCCTCCACACACGCCTGTAATAGAAACCATTAGCTCCCTGCTCCCCCAGCGCGGGGGAGAGCTGCAGTGTGTTCTTAATGCATGAAGTGTGGTCTGGGTAGGACACAAATAGTGTAGCAGATTACCAGGTGAAATTGGCTTTTACCTCTCCCCCATCCTTCTCAGACACTTTCCTGCCAAACTTCAGCTTTTAAGTCGGTGCTCAAAGAAATTCTCCCTGTGTAAAAGGCCTCTTGCTGCCTTTTAAATTGGCTAATGTTTGGCAGAAAATCCGAATAGCGGGTACAGTTATTTAGTGCCTTCATTACTTACTGCCTGGAGACTTTCTCTGATATTAGTGGCTCCTGTTTATTCAGAGTGTGCTCGTGTCTGCCTCTCTCCTGACGGCCTTTTAGGTGAGGGGGGACCTGTAGAAGAACGGGGTGCTGTGGCACAGCCTTGTGTCCTGGGACAGCACTTTTTCCTTGGACAGCTCCCATCTCCTGTGCTGGAAAGCCAGACCCTGCCTTGTTGTAGCAACTCGCTGCATGGCAGCACTGCTTAGATGAGGAGCAGTGTTCTCCCAACAAGCCACGTTGTTAACATCCAGCTGGGATGTGAAAATCACTTCTAGGTTTATGTCTCTAAATATTGCGAGTATGATGCCACCATCTTCAAAAAGGGAAGGAACAGCAAGCCGACTCCTGTCAGTTTGTTAGAGCATATTTATAACTCAAATGCTAATTCCTGCTCTTGACTCATAATAGCTTCTGAATTCTGAATCTTTAAATTCCGGATCTCATGTTTTGAGGTTAATCCATTCAGATAGATTGGGAAGCAGAATTTATAATTTGGAGAAGTAATGTCAGTCCTTCTTTGCTTCAGTCAGTCATTCCATGTTGGCTGTGGGTCCCACCAGCAAGCCACTATTTGACCCTTCCTTACAGACTAGTCAAACCCAACATGTTCATTTTATCTGACTTGATCCTGCTGTTGCCTTCATACTCATACCTTGGCCCATAAGCTTAAGAGTCACAGGAGCTGGCTGTCAGCACACTTGCCTGATTCTGATTTAACTCATTCAGCTTATTGTGAGCCTTAACCTATTTTCCGTGCTGTCTCCAAGTGCACAGCTTCTGCAAAGAGATTAATAATTCAAAAATTATATCTTTAGTCTTCAAACCTCTCCCAGGCAGCAGTGCAGACTTAGAAGGTTTGAAGAAAGGAGTGGCATTAATATCCCACCTATCAGTGGACATGGTCTTTAGCATCAGCCCTTAAGCCAGCCTTTGCAGTCAGAGCCTGTGTCACCACAGCTCGTGGCTGATGCTAAAGCTCCAGGAGCTGCCTTCACCTGGTAGAAAGCTTTGCTTGACTTGCTCTCATTATACTCTGGCCTTGTATGGGATTTTGGGGAGAGCATTCTCATTGCCAAGTGAGAGGGAAGGAAAAGAGTAACTGGATTTTGATTTAGATTTTTAATTACTGTGCTTGAAAACAGATGCAAAAAGACAAAGCAATTTGAAGGTGAGTTTCTTTTTGAAATTAAAACTTAGTGTCCGATGGGTTGTGGTTTTCTCCCCCCTCAGTTGGCAAAGCTGGTGAAGGATCACAGCATTGTAATGGTCCTGTTAGTGTCATTTCCTCTGATTAATGGGATGTCATCTGGTGTTAATGACTGGTCCAGTCCTCGAGCAGCAACCTATTCCCATGCTTTGCCTCCTCTTCTTTGAGCATTTTGAGGACATTGGGTGTGTCAGAGCAGGGGATGAGCCACGTCCCCTCTCCAGCTCAGGCTTCTCCTTGAATTTACCAAACCTGAGGTGGTTGATTTAGCATTCCCCCTCAAGGGATGCTCCTGAAAATAAACTTTAGACTCTGCTTATACACCTTAGTTTATTGTGGTGGGTGCTAAGTGCTTACAGGGGGGGCATTCATCCCAATTGAAGCCTGCAGAACACGGTGTGCCAGCTGTGTGTGACTGCTCCCATAAATCCCCCTTCCAGGAGTTCCTGGCTGTGCACTTTATAAGTAGGCTTGTAGCAAACACCTTGCAATACATATTCATTATTTCAGATTTGCTTAATGCATAAGGCTTGGGGATGGGGAGGGGGGGAGAAGGAAGTGGCTTCTTCTCACCAATTTATGTTCCCTGAGCTAATCCACCTCCCCTGCTTGGCACCGTTAACTTTTAGTTGCAATATTTTGTGTCTCGCAGAAGCGAGTTTTAATTGCGCCACAGAAGTCCCTTTCTGCCAATAGTTCATTAGACTTCATGAATGCTGCCACTGAAGAATGGTCTCTCTGGATTAGCATCATCTTCCAACACACCCTTCCTGCTGGATCGCTGTCAGGTGAATTGATAAAAGAGTATTTCTGGACAGAGCCAAAAAAGTGCTGGGGGTGAGATACAACAACCTACAGGCTTCCAGACAAATGAGCAGAAACCAGGGAAAGCCATAATTCTGCATTCAGGACGTCACGGGCATGGCAGGAGCTTTGGAAGGTCTAGATTAAAAGGGAGCTATTTTTCTTCTGGAAATAGGAAGAAGGGATTTGGTGCCAGTCAGAAGCAAAGCCTACCCGAATCAGGCAGGAAGCAAAATTCACTGCAAGAGAGAGAATTCACTTCCTCCCGGAGCTGAGAGCAGCCGCAGTGCCTGATCAATAGGCAGAATCCAGAGGTGCAGGCAGGAACATCTCTAATATGGCCACACTAATTAACTCTGAATTATCAGGTGTATATGTGAAACCTTTAAATGATCATCCCAGGATTTAGCAAGTACTTCTGTGCAGCAAAGTGTTGCCTGGGCTCTTCCTGCCCATAAAGCTGTTAGTGACCCTGGCTTGCATTTGTGGGGTAAGTGAGCTCCATGCTGCTGCTAAAGCTGAAGGTGATCCAGCAGTGCAGCCACTGGAATAACCCTTGGAAATAGGGTTTAGGCTATAAACCTTGTTTCAGCCATCTCATAAGAGCTGCTCATCTTGGGACATAAGTCATGGTGTGCCTGTCTTTAAAAAATGTCTGGCTCAGCTATTGTCTGCATAAAATCACCTTTGTTTATAGTGCGTTTTTGTAATGGCTCGAGCAGCAGAGTAAAATTTAAATAAGTAATTATTGTGCAGAAGGCACACGCTAAATGGAATGATTTCCCTGGCTGCTCTGCCCTTTTGGCTGCACTCTGAGCACAAGGCAACTCCCTTGGGAATCAGGTGGGTTCAGCCAGGCAGGGTTTGGCAGCTCGTGCACCTTTGCTGTGGGAGCTCGTCTGCAGCTCAGCATCTGCCTAAGCAAATCAGCCAAATTATTGGTGCAACCCAAAGAAAACTCTACTCTGGAGGATTTTGTGGTAGGGTTTTTATTTTGTTTTGGTTTGGGGTTTTTTGGGAGGGTTCTGGGTTTTTTGGTTTTTTTTTGGTTGGTTGTTGTTTTTTTTTTTGTTTTTTTTTTTTTTTTTTTTTTTTTTTTTTTTTTTTTTTTTTTAACTGAGAAAGGCAAGAAGCACAGAGCCTGGACCTGGATTTTTATGCCAATAACTTGATGTCCCTCCACAAACTGGCCCTTCAGAAAGCCACCAGCACTTCTTCCGGAGCCAGCAGGTGGAGCTTGAAGAATAGCATCAATATCCAACCCCATTTGTGCTAGAGCCCATTGAGTGGGAACTATCTGTGCTGAAATCCTGATTGAATAAAAATTGTTCATTATGCAAACTGTCTGGTTCAGTACACAGAGGCAGCCCCCAGGCACAGACCCCAAGTAGCTGCTTTCTCTTTCCCCAGATTAAAACATATGAACTGCTTTGATGTAATCTTATAACAAAGCCTAATGGACATTTTATATCCTCTGAAGTTGACTGTCATTTCTCACTGCTCTGCTTCCTCTGGCCTATTAATACTCCAACCCAGGGAGCAACTTGGGCTCTTTTTGCTCACAAATACGGTACATTTCCCATCCATATTTAAGGTTTTTTTATTTATGTTTAAATACTGTTAGATTACATTACAGTATGTTTAATCCCTTGTTTTTTCCATAGCTATTTATCATTTTAATAGAATGCTGCAGAATATTACATTGTGCAATGTGTTTAAATTGATAAATTGTATTAGAAAAATATTGGATAGGATTTTTAATGGTAAGTGGGGCTTTAGTAGATATATTTTCTCATTAGTAGAGTAACTGCACACAGACTGCATGAGGCTGGAATGTTAAGGATTTTGGGATAAGCTATATTTATGACTTATTTGACTAATTAAGGCACAGTTTTATCATAAAGTTTTTCCTAGACTTTGCTGAGCAGGATGAAGGAGCAAAACTTGCCCCAGTGCAGTTACTCTACAACATCAGTTGCCATAACAACTTCATGCAATACTATATTTTTACTTGAAATTCCTTTTAAGACTCAGTTGCTGTAATAATTTGTTTCAGCTGCTAAAAGGCATGTTTCTCTTTGTGGTGGTTTCAAGGCTCTCATTACAGTAACAAAAAAGTGGTTGTGTTAATATAGACTCTTTTCATTTCAACATATGCAAAAGTTCAATAGACTCCAAAAATAGAATTAAAGGGTGGAGGTGATGAATCTGCTATAAAATCTCTTCCAGTCTTTAGGAAAGAGAAATGGGTTTAGCTAGTGAAGGTGAACTTTATTAACAGCCTTATGGAGAGATGCTGCTGTTACTCCCTACCTGTAATTATTGCACCCAATGGGAAGCTAAAACTGCAACTTCATGTTGTGCATCCCTCTGCCTCACATCACACCCAGGCCCCGGAATTTCCACGAGAGATGGGAAATGTGTTTGCTGTCCAAAAGAGTTGAGGCATCAGCCAGTCACCTTTCCAGGGATGCTGTTGCTGTTTTGTGGAGCTGGTCCCCAAGTCTTTGTTCAGGAGAGCAGCACAAGGGAGCATCAGCTCCTCCTAATCTATCTGCACCTTAATTCATTAAATAATCACCTCACATGAACGTACATTGTCTAGGTTTTGGCCATGGGCATACTGAAAGTGTAAAAACAATTTTCAGGCAGCCTGGAGCATCATCTGATTTCTGATTCCGATGTTAATTCAGTGGAAGGCAAGGACTGCATGATAAGAAAGTTGCTCACTTTTATTTTTAACCCTTTCCCCTAACTTTAGTGACTGTTGCTTTCTTGCAGGAACACTCTGTGCTGGAGCAGCCCCTGCCCATTGAGCCAGCCTTGTGCTGTTATAAATCCCCCATCTGGCTTCTGGCATCTCACGGTGCAGGCAGCAATTCCTCGAGCAAGTTCTTGTTCTAGTTCAGCATATGGACCCTGCTTCTACTGGTGCCAGGCAAATAACAAAGTTTTTAGCTATTTGGTTAATTGAGACAGTCAAAATACAGCGTTTTTTGGATCATCTCCAAGCTTCTCAGGTCCGTGGAGCAAGAGGAAGAGATGTCCTGATGGCTTTCCCAGGTGTTTTTTTTCTCCTAGAGAGGATGTGGAGGCAGGAGCTGAGCTGGTGTTTTGATTTCAGTGCTATTCAAGTGCCAAAGGATTGTGGCTTTTCTAACACAGCCCTTTTGGAGCAGGATTGAAGGTGATAAAACCACTTTTCTTCCAGGGCAGAACCAGTGTTTGATTTCTGGAGCTGAGGGATGCAGAGAGCCTAAACCCTCCTTTCCTTCCTGCTTCCAGAATATGCAGAGGATTTACCCTTACTGCAGGAAGGAGAAAACACCAAACTCCTTAAAATCTGTGATGATCCCTCCCCTCCATGTCTTTGACAGGATTCTGACTCTGCTCTGCCATTTTACAGCTCTCCAGCTGGATCTTAGTCTTCCAATACATTTATGACTCTGCTTTTTCCTGCATTCTGGTCTTTTTGTTCCACCCTTTCCTAACCCTGATTCTCTCTGCCGAATGGAAAGGGTTAAAATGGTTGTGTTTTGCATCTCTTCTCTCTGTCCACTTCCTACCACGACCCCTGGATTTTTAATAGCAGTGGAGATGATGGTCATTTAATGCAGCCCCCTCCCTGCAGCAAAATCTTCATCAAGGTTTTCCTGCCACCCCCTCGGGCAGCTCATCTTGTTGCTTAATTGTCCTTAAGGTTTCTCACAGCTTCAGATTTTAACTGTATTTCCCTCAAACTGTAACTGTGGCTGAGTTGTGTGGCTCAGGAGAGTGACCCCTTTACAACTTGGTGTCTGTCAGCCCTGGCTGTGAAATTTGGGCTGGGCAAATTATTTTGGGTGAGTAGAGATGATAGAAAAGGGCATGTCTCACCATGAAAGATGAATCATTCCTTTGCCTTTTACTCCTTGTTGTAGTAACATTATTCCTGAGGAATTTTTTGCTATTTATGTGATTGTCAGATGTGATTCCATCAGAATTACAAAGGAATTCAGCACGAATTAGTGGCCACTTAACGTTATAGAAAGCTGCGATGTAAATGTACTCCATGATCTCATCTACAACTCAGTCCTTAGCGGATGCTTCAAGGTAGATTTTTTTCCTAAAGTGGTCATAAATTGCAACCAGTCATTGGACTCCCTCCAGTCCTAGAGCAATTACTGGGCCAGTTCAGCTGAAGGGTTTGATCAGGTGTTTTACTAGCAGGATTTTATTTCACTAAATGAACATCTCCTAAAGAACCGGGAATGTAATATTTACACGTTAAAGTGCTGCTGTAATGGCACTGCATTTAACTTCACAAGGAGACCAGGAATCCTGTGGTAAAATGCCTGATAACTGCTGCATTTACCACGGGGATGAATTTATAGCATTTGAATTCCTCCAGCAGAACAAAGAGCTGTATTATGAAAGGACCCTCTTCTCCCTAACAAAAGCTTTGAGCCAAGTCCTGTTTCCTGCTCTAGGAGACGTTGTGGTGTTGCTTTGCATCGCTGCAGTTTTTGCCTTGCCTGACTGCCTGGCAATGTTTTGGATAAGTAAAAAAGAGAGGGGGTGTCATCCTTCTGGGTTTACCCTCCACAGGTTGTGTGTCACTTAATCCCATGTGAAGATTCTGGGAGAGATTCCGTGGCTGCTGCGTGCGAGCTCGGGCCATGGAGAGGCGATGGAGGTGGGATTCAAACCCACCTCCTTCAGCCTGGAGTACCCATCCTCCCTGCAAGCTGGAACACCCATGGCACAGCCACAGAGGTTTCCAAAGGCTCTCCCACATCCCTGGGCCATCCTGTCCCCTCCTGGGGCTCAGGGTGAACGTGCTAAAACCATTGCCATCTTTACTCCTGGCTGCTGGGACCACCTCTGTATAAATAGCTTACATTATGCGGCTTCCCTTCCCCTCTATTTTCATCCTCTGGTATTAATATTAGCTAATAGTAGCTAATTATTGCTTTTACTATTAGGTCATGTGTTGTAAATACACTAAATGTGGATCGTGTCCTGTGCGTGCTGGTTTGGGTGCTAATGCCTGGATCCCGCCTCTTAACGTGCAGCCTAATTGCACTGCTCTGCCTGGCATGCAATTTTTTGGGATAATTGCTCCCAAAGTCTCAGCGTTTTAATGTAGTCAGTATTACATGGTCTGGCTAAAAATTGTTCTAAACAAACCTTGGGTCCTATCCCAAAAGAAATCATAGCAGAGCTTCCCAGGGAAAATGGGGTTTTTCCTCCTCTTCTCTTCCCTGCAGTTCACTGTGCTGGGATTCCTGAGGTGGCAGAATCCCACAGAGCAGAGCCCTGCTGTCACTCTGCTGCCTGCATCCATGGGTGGCAGCGAGATGAGTCGGTGACAACCTGGTCACTGGTGAAAAATCTTTTTAATTATTTAAGTGGTGGTAAACACCTGCTCTTATTGGTATGGGCATAAGCTGCAGCTTCTCTAATTTTCCTCTTTAATCTCTCCTGGAAGAGCTGAGTGCCTGCTCTCCTTGGCGTTGTGTTTCCCTAAAGAAAGCTGCTTTGAAGAAGTCGGCTCCCTGCTCAGGATGCTGATTCGAATGAGTCCCTCAGCAAACAAGTTCCAGGCTTTTACACTAAAAGCACTTGAGGGTTATTTGTGAGTGTAATGTCAAGACAGCCTAATGGGAGATATGTGCCCCGCTCAGGTTTAAACCACGCAGCACTGTGAGCTTCCCAGGTGTGATGTTAGTGCTGATTTTGCCTTTTTCTCCACTTTCCATTTGGGAGATGGAATAAAGCAGAGTCCCGCCTTGCCTTTCGCAAGGAGACTGTCTCCTCTACTGACAGCTCCAGAAGAAACGTTCCTGCTGCTCTGTGGGACCTTTGGCTTCCCCCTCTCAGGCCAAGAATGCAGAGCCTGCTACTTTGCAAAGGGAATGTTTTGTGCATGGATGTGTTCACTCCATCAGCAGCTGATTCTGGTAATAAGCAAGTCCTACACCCTGGGCCGTGCTGCTGCAGAAGAGCTAATTTTCCTCCCTTTCCCACTCTTTGGGGCACAGCAGAACATATGTGCTGTTACCTCTTAATTCTTCTGTGGAGCATTAGGACTAATAAAAACCTTTCAGGGCTTCTGATGTGAGAAGCAGCTGCCATTGCATGCTAAGAGAAAAAGACTGATTAAAATAAAAAGCCCCACGTACTTCTCCCAGTTACAGGGACAGGGAAAGAGTTTGTGACCCCCTCCTGTGGCAGGTGACACCGTTCTTTGCTTGACTAATTGCACCAGGGCTGCATACCTGGGTGGTAACGAGGGACTGAGCGGCGGCTGTACCCTTTAAATAACAGAACATTGAAGTGTCATTGCTTTCATGTTTGTCTACTTGCTTCTAATTATTGAAGGCAGCTGACTTTAAAGCATAGGCCATTTCCTCCCCTTCCTGCAGCGGGGTCATAACAGCTTGTTTATACACTCCTAAGCTGGCTTGCTGCAACAGATTGTGACTTTAAATAGAAGGTTGCTAAGAGTGAGGTAAGGGTGCCGGGAGAAATGAGCTTTCTCAAAACAAGTCACTTGGTATTTCGGGGAGATGGGAGCAGCAGGCAAAAACGCATCGGTGGAGAGGTGCGGGATGGGCGGCGCTCGTTGGCGGTTGGTGTAACAACACAGATCTGTGCATATGTAGGTATATATGCTCTTTTAGAAAGCACAGGGGAGTGTGATCGAGCCAGCCGTGTCCCGGGGAAACCTCGCTCAGGATTTTCCTGGACCAGCTCACGAGACTGAACCATTACTAGTTATTTATTCATCCTCGGCAAATGCCAGTGGCTCCTGTTTGGCATTGGGCTGAATATCAAGAAAGTTGATTCATTGACTTGAAAAAAACAAAACAAAGCCTACACTGGACAAATGCTAGAAAATATGTGTTGGTAAAGAGGTGGACTGAGTGATGAACATATTTTCTAGCTCTCGTTTCTCTGACTCATGGCCCTAACTTAGCACAGATTTTATCTTATCAAACAATTAATTACCCTCATCCTTTAATTTCATATATATACAGTTTGAGATTGTTGTTTCTGTCTTCAAATGACTCTTATCCTCTCCACAGTAGACTGTTGCTGCTAAATAGATGGGATTATTTTCTTGGTTGCCACGCCAGATTTATTTATACTGCTAAACCTGCACGAGGAGTTGGGGTGAAGACAACTATCAGACTGTCAAATTTAGCTTTACCCCCTTGGATTTAGTCCCTGGCAGGCTTCTGCTAAAGTCGTGGAAAATAAAATTCATTAGATGAACCTTAGCATGATTTTTCCATGGCTCTGATTTTAATCAAAGTGCGGATTTTGAATTGTTTTTATCGTTAGAATCTGTTGACTGAACGTCAATGCAAAGCAATTCCCCCCCTGCCTGGTGTAGAGATGCATCCTGTGTGCTTAGGTAAATCCCAGACTGAGGGAGTGGAACAGCAGAAAGGGTAGAAATTAGCCTCTGAGGTTTGCAAATGCACTGCAGGCTGATGTCTCTCTGCATTTCAAGGACTGAGGTTCAATTGCAAGGCTGTTCCTCTGCTTACCCATAATGGGCAAACTAATCAATTAAAATGGTCTGTTCTTAAGCCATTGCAGAGGGGAAGGCTTGTTTCTAGTAACTGCCTTACAAGGTCTGAAGGATGCGGGTTTAACACAACAGCCTTTTATCTCCAGATCTGCAACATCAAGGCGCTGTGTTACACCCGGGTACCTGGGAGCACAGGGAAGACAGATCCTGGGGAAGCTCTTTAGTAGGTTACTAAAGAGTGTTTTTGCATAAGGCAGCGGAGTTGGTTTTCTCTGAAGACCAATTTACACAAGCCCCAGTGACTGCAGTGAGCCTGGAACTCCCAAACCTCAGGGCTGCGGCTCAACACCCTAAAAAGAGATACTGAGGGAGCCGAGGAGAGCTGGAGGAGGGTCACACTCACGCCACATCTTTTATACTTCGAGATGGAAGCCTGTGTGTTTAAGAGCTTGTTTTAAGAGCCTGCACGCCCGTGTTTTCCATAATACTTCCCGATGAGATCCGCCCTGGGTGTACGCATTTGAATTTTAAGAGCTTTGCTTTTCAGGTCAGCCCGGTGCCTAACTCAGACCCAACTTCCTTATGAATGAAAAAGTATAATAAAAAACCCCCAAACAACCCCAGAGAGTAAGGCGATGTGTGTGCTGCTGTGGTCTGGGCGTGCTGACTGCAGCGTGCTCCTCCGGGTAAGTACAGCGTTCATCCGAGGCTGCAGGTAACCCCCGTGCCTGGCCAAAATCCGCTGCCTGACAGGCGGCAATTTTCTGTGCTGGCAGAGAATTTTCTGTGCTCGCAGGCAGGACGAGGTCAGAGCGTCCTGGCGCCGGCACCGGCGAAAATCGGGAGCACCCGGGCTGGAATTGGTGGCTGCGGTGATGTAAGGAGCGGTGTAAGGCAGAGATGATGCCAGACCCTAATGACAGCTTCTGCCTGCTCGCAGAATTCTGCATAGAGATCAGCACTTCCAGCAACAAAAGAAAGTAGGTCAGAGGCAGGTCCCCCTCTCCGCCTGCGCGCTGGAAGCACATGTGTTGGATTACACGCCTGCAGATTGAGGCAGGAGTGAGTGTGATGGGTGTTTTTCCTTCGGGAAGGTGCATGTGGAAGCAGCGCCGTGCTGTCGCTCCCACCGTCAGGTTTTTCATGGAGCTGCTGCATTCCCGACGCCTGGGGAGCTCGGGGACCTATTTGTGTATTAAAGTTGCTGAGGGGAGCTGCCCTCATTCCCCTTGGTTCGGGGAGGGGATGAGCCAGCAGCAGCACCTGGGTGTGCTCCTGGTCCCTGCCCGTGCTCTGGTACCCTGATGCTGAGCCACTCCTTGCCTTGCTGCAGCCATGAAACTCCAGTTCTACTTGAACGATTACCCGACACGTTAATTGGGACTCCTGCTATGATTAAAAAGAAATTTCAGATTAAGCCCGCCATGCTGTAGAGCTCAGGAAGAAAACATCTCTTTATAAACACAGCAGGAATGTGGGGACTCCATTATTACTATTTTCTTTTAACTTTGAAGAAGCTGGCTCTCTCTGCTGCTTAGACCACAAGGAGACAAGTGTGGCCATCTCTCCACTACAGTCAGAGCTGAGCAGAAGGGATGCTTGCAGGGAGATAAAATTGCAGGGTGTTTCTCCTTCTTTTTTCGTTTCAGCTTAATGTGATAACCATAATGGATTTATCTCTGTGGATTTCAGATCTTGTCTGTAGGAGACTCAGGCTCTGCCACACCTGGGCAGAGCTCAGAGGAAGTTCTGTACAAACCAGGTGAGTGGGCAAGTGTGGTCCTGGCTCCAAGGAGCAGAATATGGTGTCTAGGGTATTTAAATAATCACACAACCTTTGCAGTGCTGTTGTTGGCCAGCTCTGAGAGTGTCTCCAGCTTGCCTTGTCCCTGGGGAACATCCACTTGAGCAGCATCTGATTGTTGGTCCCATTGGACACCACTGGGCAGGTGATGTGCTCCAAGACTGGTGATGCTCTCAAATCCTTGCTATTTATTTTCACTTTGGAAGGCTGTAATGTCGTTTCCAGTCAAAACCCAGCCCTCCTCCTCCAAACACTGCCTTTCTGATAGAGAACATCAGCTGAGGGTGTCTTCTCCTCCTTTCTGTGTGCAGTGGCTGAGACAGGAAATCCCGTTGGGATGAGTTCCCGCTTGGCAGGGGCACAGGGAGCTTCCCCCTGCCCGTCACGCAGCAGGGGAATAACTCCAGCCCTTCCAGAGCACCAGGAGATAACTGTGTGTGTTCAATATCCAGAGCAGGAGTCTCTGTGGGTCTGCAGTTTCCCAGCCCTGCCTTTGCTCTGTGCTGGGCTCGCTGAGCTGGTAGGTGAGGGCGGCAGTAGATTATCCCCCGCTCCCCCCGGATTTTTTTTTTCCCTTTAAACTTACCCTTTGGTGTTCCATCTGAAGCAGCATGAGGTGAGTAAACTCCACTGCTCAAAATAAGAGTGGATAAGCTCAGTTTACTTGCATTTATTCATGACTTCACCACTCCACTGGGGCCTGAAAATCAGAGCCAAAAGGAACTGCAGTGAAAATTGGCCTACATGCAATGGCTTTAAATAATCTGCCCTTTTGCTCTAGTTCTGGGCTGAGATGTGCTGGAAGCCTGAGGAGCTGGGATCTGCCTTGATGTAGGAGCTGCTTTTTGTTTTCTTTCCCTGGTGTTTGTTTCTCTGTGTACAGTGTTACTTGGGGGAAGTTACAAAGTGGGGAGGGAAAGGAAAAAAATCTGCTTGAGAAATGCTGTATTTAGTGCACGACTCACAATTACCAGAAGCCGCACAACGAATTAGCTTTTATTTTCACAGCTGTAAAAAGAGAGAAAAAATAGAAATAAAGTGAGCAGCCCATGTCCCAAATACTGACACATGGGAACAGGGTGTTGTATTGGGCTAAAGAACATCGTTCTGCTGGAAGAGGAAGGGCTCATGATAATAGTGAATTCTTGTTTGCCCTTACATTTGTGCAGACTGTTAAGGCAAATATGATTCCCAGATGACGTGTGGTACATGCATGTGCCTGACACTTGCACCAGGCAGGGAAGAAGTCACGCAAGCCATTGGAGAGCCCAGAGCTCTGGGTGAGGCTCAGCTCCAGCATCTGAGCAGAAATAGAAATGGATCCATCTGCAAACCAGGTCATCGCCGCTCTCGTGCTTTTTCTCTTGGGCCCCCTTGAATCACATCATGATTTTCTTTTCCCCCCCACACTCCCAGTTCCCTACAGCTGGGATTACTTTTCACATACTCTGCTCACATAATTGGCTCTAATAATTTCTCAGCTCTCAAGACAAATATGTCCACCTTTCCCCTCGCAGGGCTGCGCACACCCACTCCAGCCAGCACGTATGCCCTCCTTCCTGCTGCTCCTGCCTCTCCCCAGCCCTTCCCTTCTCTCTCACTGCTCTAATCTCCAGAATTCCCATCTTCCTTCCTGCAGATCCACTCAGTTGATGGCTTGGTGTGCTGCACAGCTCCCCCATGCAGATGTCCTTGGCTGGTCCCAGCTCTGCACCTCGCCTGCCTGCGGGAAGGGGATCCTACAGGCACACAGGGAGATGGAGCCTCACAGGAGGAGATGCTGTCAGGCAGGGCTGCTCTGTGCATCTCTGCTCTCTGGATGCTGCCACCAACATTTCAGGGCAGTGCTGTGTCAGCAGCACATGTGGAGGGGGATTTTGGAGGTTTCCCATCTTTGCTCCAGAGAAAACCCTTCCAGCTACCCAAGGAAGCCGATGGCCGGGGTCCTGCCGTGCCAGCTGGAGTGCCAGGGAGTTGAGGCAGGCTGTTAACATCCCGTGGTATATTTAGTTCAGGTTTAACAGGGGCTCCATATGTGTGTGTTCTCTTGTTTCCTTTTGCTTTCTACGTGCTAAGTAGATGCAGGGAAGAGTGGAGAAGTCTTCCCGTGACAGTGAGGGTGAGGTTTCGCTGCTTTTTGTTCTGCTCTCCTTTGCTGGGCTGCTTCCCCGAGCTGTGCCCTTAGAAAACATTAAGAACTGGAGAGGAACAAGTGTTCCAAGGACTCCTTTTATCAGGGATCCCTAAAAAAGTGGTAAGGGACATGATTCTCCTGGGATCAGGGCACACGGTGCTGTGGAACAGGACCCTGCAGGCAGCCAACGCCTGCACCAGCAGATTTTGCACATTTGGTCCTTCCCAGGATCCTTTGGTGCCAAAGTAGTCACTGATTTTTCTCTTAAATTATTATTTTTTACATTTTTATATTTCAGAGTGAGGTTAAGGCATGAGTTGAAAATCATACAGATTGCCTGTGATTCCCAGGAGGGGTTCCAGGAGGGCTTATTCTGAGGACATGAGGGCATGCAAGGCACTTCATGAGAGAGTACACGCAGAAACGCTTCCTCAGAGAAGATGTGTGAGGAGCCAACACCTTTGATTATGGGATATTTTAGCTGTAGAAGGATTGACTGGGGGAATCATGATGAAAACCTTTTCCAAGGAGAGCAATTTGTATGCACTATTGAAAAATCAGGCCTGAGAGAAGTTTCACAAGGTCTGTAGGAAAAAAGAAATAACCAAGTCATGCTGGTAGGCTCAAAGTGGAGGTGTTAAATCTCATCTAAGAGATGGGGAAGGTGCAGACAAATCCTGTGCTGGAGGTGCTGTGGTACCTGCCCAGGTGGAGAGAGATCACCTGCTGCAACTCAGATTGAAGCAAGCAAAATCCATCTCTAGGGATGGCTACCCTTGCTGGGAGTGGGATCTGCTTCTCTGGGGAACGGGGTGTATGGATGTGAGGGAGAAATGGGAATCTTCCTGGGCAAGTCAGCAAATGGCTGAGAGTTTCATTATTCCATAACAGCCTCAGAAATCCTCAGGCTGTCATAGGAACAATTCTGTATTTTAATAGAAGTGTTTTGCTTTGACCCTGTGTGGCAGAGCAGCCCCTGAAAAGCAGGAGAGTTTTCACTGTTTCCATCAGATTTTGGGTTTCCTCCAACTCCATTTGCTTAAACCTCCTGTTCCCCAGTCAGGTTTGGGCAGGTGAGGTGCTCAGTGTGGATGCTGGTGCCTCGCAGGGTGTAGCAGACCTAGTTTGGGCAGGATGCAGGTGTAAGACACCAGAGATGTTCTCTTGGCCAGGACATTCTTGCTAATCACGATTTGGTGCTTAGATTTCAACACTCTGTAAGTGTAAGTACAAAATAACCCCCACCCCCTGAAGCTTCCAGCAAAGCCTTTTGTCCCTCAACAAGATCAAGGGTTGGGTTGCAAAACACTGATTTCTGCCTGGATCCCCAGAGAAGAGAACTCAACTCTTTTCATCCAAACAAGACCTGTAACTTTAAACCCATGCCTTAACATCCCCCTTTTAGCTGGAAAACACAGGATTCAGAGCATCTGGCGGGTGCTGCAGTGCGTTGGCAAAAGGAGACCACAAACAAATGGAGAGGAGAAATGGAAAAGAGGAAGGAAATTTTGAGTAATGTTAGGAAGTGTTTTACAAAGCAGATGGCAAACAACGCCTGCCTGACCCTGTGCCTGTCTGCAGCACTGGGGCTGTGGCAGCCGACTCCCTGCGAGCTGGGAGGGCAGGAAGCTGTCCATAAATCAAAAGCACCAACACTATCAAATTTGTTTATTACTTGGGGTATTACTTGCTGTGTTTGACTAGTGTAGCTATTTTGCTTAGTTTCTTTTAGCTGTGTTCCCCAAAAAATAAAATCACTGGAGTGTAACTACATCACTCCCTTTATCCTTAGATCCTTTCCCTCTTTTTTTTTTTTTTTTTTTTTTTTTTTTTTTTTTTTTTTTTTTTTTTTTTTTTTTTTTCTCCCAGAAGATAGCGAGCGAGCTGTGGTGGAGCTGGTGGTGTTAATGTTCTGCAGCAGGAGTGAAATAGCCTGGAGATGTGCAGCAAGAGCAGGGGCGTGTGCCCTAAATAGGAGGGTTAAACAGGGCTTATTCTGAGGGAAGCAGTAATTGCAGCTTGCGTGAAGCAGTAATATTCTTTTGTGCATTATTTACCCAGGAACATCTGCTAATACATATACATTCTCCGGTGCATGTAAACAACTTGTGCAGGAAGAGGATTAGGAGATTTATAAAAAAATTAGAAGCAAGTTAAAAGGGCAATTAGAAGAGCAGAAAGAGATATTGAGCAGTGAATTAGGGAGGATATTTTAACACACAATCAGAGCTCCCCGAGACGTATTCAGAGCAGAGAGAAGGTAAAAGAGAAAATTGGCCAATTACGAAATGATAGCGGGGAATTGGTGACATGAGAGAAGGTAATGGCTGATTTGTTAAACAGTTATTTTGATTCTGTTTTCACAAAGGAGGAAGAGGATGGAGGGGCAGCTCCAGAAAGGACTCAGGCTGTGCGGATGAGGGTGGGGATGAGCCTGCAGAGAGATAAAGGTTCATCTGCAGAGTGGGGAGAATCTGGATGTGGGGAGAATTTCACCCGTGTTCACAGGGTGGGGGGAAAAAACAGATTTTAGTGAGCAGCTATTTCCAGCAGGGAGCTGGGTAACGAGGGGCTTGCTGTGTAACGCCTGCTTTTGTTCGCCAAATCGGCCGCCTTTGAATGGGGACCAGAGAGGTGGTCACTGAGCTGACACATCCTTCTCCCTGCAGAAGGGAAAGGGGAGGATGGGGACTTTGGAGGGGTGCTGCTCCTGGGACTGCTTTTATGTGGGCAGAGATGTTTTTGGCTCGTCAGCGTGACACCTTCCCCAAAAACACACATTGCAGAGCGTGAGCACCTGTGTCCTGCTTTCAGAGTTGCTTTTGCTTCCATCTGTAACCCACAAACTCCAACGCAGTCAGGAATACAACAGCATCCCTGGAATCACTGTTCCCACCAGCACTGCTGTCAGTATCTCGTGTTTCTCCAAAGCAGGGGTGAGCTCCAGAGCTGCTGGATGTGGTAAAGGAGGGAAGGGGGGCTGGGGGCACAGTAGGACCTCAAGGAGATAGTGATGAAAAGGGAAATAATCTTGGTAATGGGAAATGGGCTCTTGGGAAGCGTTCCTGGGGGAGTGGTTGAAGCTAAGACAGGGAAAGAATACACAGGCAGGGGATTTAGGGAAGGATAAACTTGAAGGACTGCAAAAAAAGTGTTATTTAGCTGCAAGAAATGTGAAGTGGTGCTTTTGTTCCACTCTGTCCCTCTGAAGGGGAAGATGTCACAAAGCAACTTTCTGAGACAAAGGAAATAGTTTGGAATTGGTGCAGGGGGGGCACAAGCGTGGTCTGGGAAGCGATGGGGAATGCAGGAGAAACTGCGGTCTCGTGGTGTTGGTTTAGACTGATAAACTAAAAATTTATTCTCAGTATCCAAGAGGTGTTTGGTTTTTCATCCTGCCTGGGAGGATAAAAGAGATGCAGTGTTGCGTGGTTTCTGATTTCAAAGCATGTACGAAAAGCTCTATATTAGCAATTATGGGATGAAACTGTGGAAAAGTGGTACAAAGGAGGGAAAATTGGCTCCGACTCAGGAAACGGGATTCTGCCACTGGGAGTGAGTTTCCAGAGGCACAGTCTGGGGTCTCTTCTGGGTTCTCTGGTGTTTACTTTTTTAATGGAAAGGATTTGCATGAACAGCCCAAAGTCAGTGATGGAAGGAAGGGGAAATCAGCGACAGGGACTTGTCTCATCTTCCAGAGCAGCACAGACTGGAGAACGCTAAAGGAAAGGCAAACTGATGAGCAAATAGAAGCTCAGGTGACATTTTTCCCAGGGGAGCTCACAGCTGAGCTGTGGGGAGCTACTAACAGCATCTGCCCAGGCAACAGGGCCTGTCTGCCCCCACCCTGAGAGGGGATCAGGGCACATCCAAAGGATGAGCTTGTGATAGGAACAAGGAAGGGTTTAGAATTTATAGAATCACGGAATCATTTAGATTGAAAAAGACCTCTGTGGTCATAAAGTCCAACAGTTAATCCAGCACAGCCAAAGCCACCAGTAAACCACATCCCCAAGTGCCACATCCACAGGTCTGTTAAATCCCTCTAGGGATGGGGACCCCAAGCCAGGTGCCTTTGGCTCTCTTGCACACTTGGGCACACCTGGGCTCGTGTTCAGCCAGTGCAGACCAGCACCTCCAGGTCCTTTCCCACCTGGGGAACCTCTCCAGACACTGCCCCAGACCTGTGGTGCTGCATGGGGTTGTTGTGACCCAAGTGCAGGACCTGCCACGTGGCCTTGTTGAACCTCATCCCATTGGTCTCAGCCCAGCATCACCTCCAAGTGGCTTCCCACCACTTTGGGGCTCAGCTCTTCACCTCTGTCAGACACCTTGGGTGTCTGGGAGCAATTCTAACGAGATCCCAAATTTCTCCAACTTATCTCCAGCCCGAGCTAGACAGTCTCTGGCAAGTCAGGGTTATGCCTATGTCCGCTCGACTGGAGAGCTGCTGCTTCAGAGGAGAGGGGATTTCTGCCGGGCCTCAGAGCAACATTCAAAATGCATGAAGACATGCTGTAGGAAGGAGCTGGGGAAAAGACACACGAGCGTGAACCCAGGGCCGTGGTGAGCTGAACCTGGGAAGTTCGTTATCGAGCCCGAGTGTCAGAGCATGCCATAAAAATTTAGTTTATCCTCAAAGAGCTGTGGTCGTGGAAGAAGGATGGGAGCAGGGAGGGATGGCAGCTAAGGAGGAGACAGGAGGAATATCAAGAACCTGTGTGTCCTGGTTTGGGCTGGGTTAGTTGATTTTCTTTCTAGGAGCCGTGGTTTGGGTTTGGGATGAGAGTAAAGTTGATAATACATGGATTTTTCATTGTTGCTCAGCAGTGTTTGCCCTGAGTCAAGGACTTTTCTGCTCCTCTGAGGACGCTGTGGGGCACAAGAAACTGGGAAGGGACAGCTGATCCCAAGTGTCCAAAGGGATATCCTAAACCAAATGGAATCATGATCAGTATATAAACAGAGGGCCACTGCTGAGGGACAGGCTGGGCATCAGCAGGTGGCAAGCAGCTGCATTGTGCATCACTTGCTTTGCATATTCCAATTCTATTGTTGCTGTTATTATTTCTCCTATTTCTCTCCTATTAAACCAGCCTTATCTCAGGCCATGAATGTCACTTGTATTTTTCCCAATCCTCTCCCCCATTCCAGTACGGCCATGTGGTGTTCAGCTGCCTGCCAGGTTAAACCACAACGCCGTGTCAAGAGACATCTCCTATTTAGCAGTGTATCATGTCTCCCTTCTGGTTTTTAAACAGTTGCCTTTATCACTAGGAGTTAGAGCACTTGATTGACAAGGCTTGTAATACACCGTGCAGTTGCCTTTATTTTTCCTACATGTTAAAGGAAAAGATACTAAAAATACAATTACGGTTTTGAGCCAGGCGTAGTCTGTTCTAATATAATTCATCTCAAAGACTATCCACCGTGCCTGCTGCACCCAAATCATTTATAAAACATTAGCATCTCCTGTGCTGACATTTCACTCCTATATTACAGGAGTTACACGCAGACTTAAAAAAAAATTAATAAAGTGCTTCTCTTCTTCATTCTCCCACTGAGAGCTTTGATTTCCAGAGTATGAAACGAAATAACCAACATAACAACATGCTCCACTTCTGAGGGACAGTGCCAGACTCATTCAGTTGCTATTGGTTATAGAGAGTAGGACATGAGGGAGCTATTTCAGATCACGGATTATTTGTTCTGGCTGCATTGGACATCCCTTTAGTGCAGCTTTAGAGCCCTGTAGACAGAAAAGTTTGGGTAGGAGCTGGAAGGCAGAGGGCTTGATGAAGTAACCTCTTCCTTTCTCCTCCCAGAATTACTCTTGCTATTCCCCAAGAAGGGCATTTAAAAGAGAAGCATCCAAGCCTCTGGCCTGCCTTGCTTGCTGGAGGCCGTGCCCCTCCAGCTTCCCACTCTTGTGCTCGTAAACACAAGGGCATCGGGGAGTTTTCTGCTTCTCTTTTCAGTGGGAGTTTCCCTTTTTATTTCCAGGTACCTCCAAGGTATCTGCCACAATATAAGCACCCTCTCCTTTTCCCCAGAGTGGTTGGGAGAGCAGATTTCCCTAGCTGGCCCATCCTTCCTGGAGTTAGCTGTGTGTCTGCTGGAAAACTCCAGCTGTTTCCTTCAGGATTTCCAGCCACAGGCTCAAAATACCACCACTGAGGTATGGTTACGGAAAGAACAGAAGCCTTTTCTTGTCCAAGATCACTTTTATTTCCCTTGTTTCATTAACTTCAGTGTCTGTTTGGTCTCACATATCCACGCTGACAGGGAATTCACACCAACTGCAGAATTTGGGCAGCACCTCCCCGAGCCCACGGGCTGCCATCAGTGGAGCTGCCGGCTCTGCCATGCCCCCGACCAGCAAACACATCCCTCCAGCACATGGTTTAACCCAGGAGGAGGGGAACAGGATGCCCTGCTCCCTCCCCTCCACCTCCCCATAACTCCCTTTGTACAGCTCTCTTGGACCACAGATTTCTCCCTCCTGCCACGGGCCGGAAACCTCGGGCACCCCGCTTCTCTCCGGTCCTCTACAAGCTGTAGTTTCCCCCTTCTCTGACTCTTCCAGAATCTGTTCCTTTTAAGAAACAAAAACTCTCCTGACTCTGTCAGGTCTGTCTGCAGCCTGGCAGCTGCTCCTTGCTGCCCCAGTGAAAACCTTAGTCCAGCTATAAAGGTCCTCACGCCACCACCACGGCTGGGAAGCCCCTCTCTGCCTCCAGCCCCAAAAGCAGCCCCTTTCCTCCCTGGGGCCTCGGAGTGCTCTCTGGAGACAGAGCTCTATGGCTCTATTTATTTGGGCTAATTAATCTCTCTCTCCCCCGCCCCACCAGTTACAAATTAGGATGTAAGGGTGAATTTTGGCTCTCTGGGTATTGACTTTGCCACGTCACACACAACCACCCCCCAACCCCTGCCAAAGTTTAGTGCTCTGAATTGCTGAGAACGTTGGTCCGTTGTGGTTCCCCCGCGTGTACTGAGCCCGCCCGATGGCTTTCAGCATCTGTAGGCACTGCTGCCGGTTTGTTTTCTCAAGGAAAAAGAAAAAAAAATCATATACTGGTCTGCTATAAATTCAATAATACAATCCTTAGTTCTGAAGATACAGTTTCCATATAGTTTATAAACATTGTAAGACATACATATGGATAATTGAGGGGAAGAGGGGGAGCCTGTGCAATTGTTGGGGTTTTTTTCTTAGATGTGTGAACACGGTTACAAAAAACACACCTCCTGCAGGTACCTCATTTCTTTATGTGTTGGGTTTGTTGGGGTTTGTTTCGTTTTTTTTGTTTAATTCCACCTCTAATCAGTCTTTCCTTTGGTTGTTGGCTACTCCAAGCCCAGCAGGCAAGCCCTGTTCTGCTGAAATGCCTGAGATATTCAGGGGTTTGAGATTGTCTTCTAAGAGATTCCCAGCCAACTTTGGCCTCTGGGTTTGGAGCCAAAAGGGCTAAAACGTGGGAGAACCAAATGTCCTTATTACATCGGTATCAGTGTCCTTGCACTCACTTTCAGAGAGAAACAGTGTAGGCTTAATCGGTGATGGTTTTTACAGCAATTATGTTCCTTTCGGTAATTGGAGGGGTCGTTCAGAGCGCTCTCAAACGAACGGGATTTCACAAGAGCATGGGTACAGTCCATTTGTCCAGGTGTCGTCACCGACGAATTGGTTACCGTCCCTGTTATCTGCTTTTTGTAAGGTTGGCTTTTTTGTTGTTGTTGTTAGGTGCTCGGTTAGGCTGTTTGTGACAAGGTGTGATAATGCCTTTTAATCTGCTCCCGCTGCGCTCGGCACAGTCCGGCCGGGCACGGAGACAACCCTCAGAAGCCGAGACAACGTTCTTCCCTTCGCCAGGCCAACGCTGAGCCACGTACAAAAAAAGAAGAAGAAAAGAAACTCTGGTCCTTTGTAGATTGGTGGCAGTACAGCTCCGCTCCGTCCGCGGCCGGGGCCGGGGGGGCTCAGCGGATGACGGCCGCCAACACCACCATAAAAACCAGGAGCGACGCCCTGAGCCCCGGGCAGCCGGCGGCCTGCTGGACCCCGCTGGGCGGGCGGATGGGCGTCCGCCGGGTGCACTTACCCTTGCGCTTGGGGGACAGCGTGGGCATGGCCCCGAAGCTGTATTTGTGCTGATAATCAGGCACATAGTCTGGGACCTCCTGCCCGTTTTTGCGCGGCCCCAAGGACACCGGTTTGGAGGTTCGGTTACGGCTTTTGTGGCTGGTGCAGTTCTTGCCGGGTTTGCGGTAGCCCGGCCGGGAGCCGGGGGGGCCGGCGGGCTGGTTGCTGTGCAAACTGTTCTCAGCCCCTCGCTCCTTCCCCTTCTCCTTGGAGGAGTGGTGAGGGTGGTGGGATTTGGAGGCTCCTCTGTCCGCTGTAGAGAAGGTGTGTGTTTTCATCTGATGGAGCGACTCGGACCCTGAACAGTTCCTAAAGTCTTCTGCTCTTAGCACCTTGAGGTCCTTGCCGTGCATCTGCTCGGGGGACTCGCAGATGACGCTGGAGCTGGAGCCTCTGAACCTGTGCAGCCATTCCCAGAGGGAACGGGCTTTGCAGTCGCAGCTCCATGGGTTCCCATTCAGCCTGAGAAACTCCAGGGCTCCCAGGTGGGCCAGGCAGTCCCCCTGCAGCTCCGAGAGGCTGTTATTGAACAGGAAAAGGGTGGTCAATCTTCGGAGGTCATGAAAAGCCCGCCTATGAATCCACTGCAGCTGATTTTGATGGATGAGCAGCCGATCCAGGTTTATTAGTCCCCTGAACGTGTTCTGATGGAGGCTCCAGAGCTTGTTTCCATGGAGAAAAAGATGGCTGAGGTTAACCAAGTCAACAAAAATATCATCCTGAAGGAACTCGATGTGGTTGTCTTGCAGGTAAAGGTATTGCAGGTTGTGGAGGCCACCGAAAATCCCGCTGGGGAGGGAGCTCAGCCCGCACTTGTACAGATACAAGGCGTGGAGTTTCACCAGCCCTTGGAAAGTGTCTGCTGCTAAAGCCCTTAGGTAGCGGTTGTCCCCCAGGTCCAGCTCTTCCAGGTTGACGAACCCATCGAAGGTATTGGGGTCGATGAAGGTGATGTTGTTGGAGTAGATCCAGAGGGTGACCATGGAAGGGCTGAAGTGGCCCCGCAGCAGCAAGGTGATCTGGTTGTTTTGGAGGAAGATCCTCTCGCTGTCCTCGGGGATGCCCTCGGGGATGGTGACGAAGTTGTGAGCCTGGCAGCTGACGGTCATGGGCGAGGGGTAGCACACGCAGTCGGTGGGGCAGCCCAGGGCACCGGGCACCTTCAGCCCCAGCAGCACCAGCAGCAGCTCCGCAAACCCCCCTGTGCGGAGAGAGGGGAGAGCGGCGTCAGCGGGAACCGGGCACCTCCCGCCCACCCATCGCCGCTGTGGAGACTATTCCGGGTGAAAAACGCCCCCAATTAGCTCAGCCCTCCTCTCTGCTCATGAATTACCCACGCGGCTGTGATGAGTAGGCTCATCACCCACGGCAGTTAAAACGTGATGTATGGAGTACTCCCTGCCTCCTCTCCCTGCCTGCAACAGGCGGCTGGTTGTGCTCCCAGCCCGGAACAGGCAGGAAAAACTTTCTCGGTGAGAATTCACGCTGGCAGCGCAGGCAGCAGAGCCCCTTGCCTGCAGGCAAGGGAACGCCGCGGTGTGAGAGCAAACAGAGGAAATTCAAACCCTCGCAGGTGCCCCCCGCTCCTCCTGAAATGCATCTGTTAAATCGCCTGCACGTATCGGAGAGGAAAAGCTGCAGAGATTCGGCAATTCCCAGCGAACCACCTAAAATTACACGCGTGCAGTGCATCCCACTCCCCCCAAAGGCACAGACCCATCCCCACCGTCTCCTTTCACTACAGTTGTTAGACACCACCATCCATCCCGAAACCCGAGTGATTTACAGGGAAATATGTTGTCAGCAGTTGGTGGAAAAGGCTGAGCCGAAAACTCCGTTTGGAAGTGGGATGCTCAGACATATTTTTAAATGGATGTCCTGTGGCAAAGCATATTGCATCCTCTAATGCTACAGTACGTGCCTGTGACTGGGGCTTTCTCGCAGCAGAGCAGCAGAGAGAGAGGCAGAATCAACCCCTCCCTCTGCTCGGCTCCCAGAGCTCCGGTTTCACCGCCCCGCTCCCGTCTCGCTCCCACTCCTCGCACCAGGCTTGCTTTCAGGCTATTCCTTCTGCGCCGAGTGGCTTTTCAGACTCATTGCACCAGACTTGTCATTTCTCATTCAGATTTTCCTCCTAGATTTGGCTTTTTCCTCTTACATGCAAAATTTGCTCATGTCTAATGAATTCTGCCTCTGGACTTTACGGGGAAAAGGAGTAGCAGCGGAGCAGAGCACAGCTGCCGGTGCCATCCTGCCCACAAGTCCTACTCAGCTTGTAATAATCTGAAAAACGAGAGTGGAAGTGGAGTTCATCTCTAATTACTCCACGTCGTTATCACCAGCTAGTCCAAGAGCTGGGACCCCTTGGGCTTTTACAGTCCCTCTTTTCAGTGCCTACAGCCTAACACAAGTTGGAGGCACAAAAACATCACTGTTTTCTTATTAATTGTGTTTGAAATATAACCGTGTGGTTGCTGTTGCCTTTTCCCTGGTATGGAGATCTATTGCTGTTTAGTTAACAGCAGGTGACCTGTCCACCTAGACCCATCCTTTCAAGGCAAAGTTTCCACATATTTTAGATAAACTGGGTTATTCAGGCTCTACATAAATCACCAGTAAGAACCAGTCATCACTGACTGGGTGGTTAATAGCAAAAAAAAAAAAAAAAAAAAAAAATAGCATCACTGCCCAAAGCATCAGATCAAGCCTTGCTGGGAATGGGAATGAGGGGGATGACTTCCAGGCGCTGCCCTTCAGAAACGAAGCCTGGGCCACCAGGAGGGATGTCTCATCCCTGCGCCACTGCCAAAAAGGGCTGGTGAGTCGGGAACGCTGAATTCGCAACAACTCCTACGGCTGTGTAGGAAAAGGAACACTCTCCAAGTCACTGCCGTAGCATTTTGGCTTTGCTGTCGTGCCTCTGCACGATGAGCGAGGGGCTGCGCTGGTGGGAGCATCGTGCTGACTACCCTGCCAAAACGGGAGCCCTGGCTGCCACTCACAGCCTGGGGAACAGCGGGATCCTGAGGAAACTGTGATTACCCTACAATGGGAGAGGCAAAGCAATGTTTGCAGATATATTCTGCTGGGTTTCTTCACTGGAGGATGTGCATCACCAAGGTGGGACGGCTCCACATCCCTCGCCTTACCTCGGTGACACCGGAGCACGGCGCCTTCCGCAGGTCTGATGTTTATTAGTAAAACCCTGCCAGGCACAAGTGCTGTGACGATCTCCCACATGCAGAGTCTGTTATTGCAAATACCAAATCACAAGGGCCTGAATCAATAAACCATCTCCCAGCTACACGCAGCAGGTTGGAAGATTACATATTGCTTCCAAACAACAGTTTTATGCGCTATTCCGTGACACGACAGTTGCCAGGCTAACGGGATTACTGACAGGAGGTGGAGCTGGGCAGGGATCTGGGAGCATCCAGGATTTCACGTTTAGGGATGGTGATGACAGGAGGCTGTTAGCAACGCTGCTGATGGACCAAGGCAGCCCAGGCCTCCCTGGAGCACGGCCAAGGTAGAGGCTCCTGCCGAAAGGGAACGCAGTGTTTAACAGCTCGCTGCCTGCAGGGATAACTCCAGAGGTAAAGGTCAGAGGGAACTGAGTCCATCTCTTTAATTAACAGGCGGCTGAGAGTTAATGGCTGGAGCTCCTATGGAGAGAGAAATGGGATTCCTGCAGCCAGGGATGCTGGTGAGGATAGGCTGGGGTTGTCACTGGCTATCAGCTTCCTGAGAATAGGATGGTGGGGAAAAAAGAGAGGGATGCCTTTCCCCTTATTGCAACTTGGGAGTAAGGAGAATGGGGAAACAGAAGGATGGACACTTAGGGGGAAAAAGGGTGAACAGGAGAGCAGGACTTGGATAGGGAGTAGGTTTACATTAGGCATAATGAAGGAATTCTTCCTTGTGAGGGTGGTGAGGCCCCGTGGCTGCCCCATCCCTGGAAGTGTCCAAGGCCAGGCTGGATGGGGCTTGGAGCACCCTGGTCTAGTGGGAGGTGTCCCACTAGATGTTCTTTGAGGTCCCTTCCAATCCAAAGCAATCTGTCACTCTATGAAGGTCTGGACTGCCCAGTGGATGCACGCAAGGCCTGTGGTCTCATCAAGGAGGCCTTCCCTCCAAGCCTGTAAAACCTGCTGACTGCTTAGTGCTGTGAGAAGCTGCTCCTGGCATGCTCTGGGACTGGTCCCAGTTTAGATCTGGGAATGAGACCCCCAAAAAGAGGCTGTGGCCATGGAGCCATGAAGCTCCTGAGGCTGCTAACACCAGCACTGGGATATCCAGCAGCCAAATCCCACTGGGGCGTGGCAGCACTCGGGGCTCAATGGGCTTCCCAGACTGGAAAACACCTTGGGAGCCTCCTGAGAGGCCCCAGCCCAGCTCTCCTGAGAGTTTGACCCTGTCTAACTTGTTATTCCTGACTCAGCCCTTTCAACTTCAGCTTGTAAAGATTGTGAGGCACACAGAGGGTCACCAGCCCGAGTGTTGGAGCTCACCGGGGAGGGAGAGCTTCAAAAGCAGCACGGAAAAATCCTCCAGAAACCTGCTGGTGAAGTGAGTAAAACCCAATCCCTGCTGACAGGGATAAAACCAGCAAAGGGGTGTTTATCTCCTGCCTTTCTCCCACTGACGTGCTGTGTCACCCCGGCCTCTGCTCGCCGAGTCCTTCTGCTGCCTTCTGCTCCTGACTGAGGTTTCAGTGATTGGAATGAATTCGTCTGACTGTCCAAACCATTTCCCATGTAACATCCCTCTAATTGGGCATTAATTAGGCATCAGTTAATGAATCCTTGAAATAATTTATCTTTGGATGCGTCCAGTTTGCAGTCTTACTTTTAACAGCATTAGACTCATTATTAGATTAACATCGTTATAAATGTTCTCCATTACCTGCTTGTTTCCATTGTCTTAGCCTTATTACTGAGAGTGAAAATCACTCCTCCCACATGCATTATTGATGAGTAAGGACTTTCTATATGTAGCACGGGATTAATTGTTATACAGTGTAATGCATTTAGCGTGAAGCCTCAATTTGTGCAGGAGCTGAAAGCAGCCAGAAGAATGCAGACACCCGGAGCCAGCGTGATCGGGCCAGACACTGCACATCTCTCTCCAGCCCAGACCAGGTTCCTCCCAGGCCGGTGCCAGCACAGGAAGAATTTTTTTTTAAAAAAAAGCTGGTTTGATACCCAGGATCAAAGACGGATGGTTTGAAGGGTTGGAGCACTTCTCTGCCACCACGGCAGGGACTCTTGACTCTGCAGTGCCACTTGCTCCAGAGAGCCAGCTGTACCTGCCCTGGCAGTTTTCTTGCCTTTTTAAGGTTTATAACACTTTACTGTACCTCTGAGCCAGGCAGGGACTCGGCTCCTTTAGAACATGATGCCACTTACATTCATTAGGAGGCTCAGACTCGAGGCCAAGACATCACCTAGGACAAGGATAGGTTTGTCCCTGAGGGGGATGCACCTGCAGGACAACCCCAAAAGGCAGCCCTGCCACAAACCCCAGCACCCCCTGCCTGTTCCCTCTCGGTGAGCTGCTTCTCTCAGAGGGATGTTTTCACCTCTCCACCCGGACAAGCTTATTTGGGTCAGAGCCTGTCTAATTCTCCAGCAGGAGAATCCGCTCTCGAGGATGGAGCAGGTTGCTTCTCTTCCAAATCTCTCCTAAACCCACCATCTGCTTTGGGAGACCCATCTTAGCTCATGTCTACATGCAACTTGACTGCCTGCTTACTGTGTCCATTACCAGGGCTGCTCAAGCTGTTAGATTTATAAGCTCTTTAGAGCAAAGCCCTCGTCTTCTGGTTGCTGATTTATGTATCTTTACTGCCATAAAACACTATGTATAGCCACTACATAATATAAATAATAATACTTAACCAGAGTGAGCTACAAGTGGGGACAAAGCATCTGCTCACAGGCGGGATTATCAAAAAGGAAGAAGCTTCCTCATCACTCACCCTCTTTTGAGGCCAAACTCACACCTGCTCTAACTCCAGCACCTCACTGAGCTCTAGACAGAGATTTTCCTGCCCTGTTCCCACCCTGGATCTATCAAAGGATTTTTCAAAATCCACCTCTAACAAGCTGGTGCACAGAGACATGACTACAACCCCCGGGGGGGAAGTACACTTTGAAACTTGGGAAGGACCTCAGAATTGGATGTTCACATAGAGAGAAACTGTTGTTTAGGGAGAAAAAAAAGCCTCAGATGCTCACAATTTCATCAGCCAAGTGAAGGATGATGAAAGCCAAGGACAGAGTAGCAAAAGCAACTGGGCACGAGCCAAGAGCCAAACTCAGGATCTGGGATGGTTCGACAAAGCAGTGTCAGACCTCTGCTTAGCAGCTGCAGGGTTTATTTCCTCTTATTCTCCTTTTTTTTTTTTTTTTTTTTTTTTTTTTTTTTTTACACAGAGGATAAAATAAACACACCCATGCTGACTGTCACAAAGCCTGAATTCCCCAGTGAGCAGCAGCTCCCTTTCAGCCTCTGTGCAAAGCCCCTTAGGTGCTGCCCCATGGTCTTGCAGCAGGAGCATCCTCGCTGGGATTGCTCCCAAAACATCAGTGCAGCTCCCAGCACTGGGACACAGCACGAGCCTTTGCTTTCTGCACGAGCTGCCTTTCAGCCAGAGAGTGGCAGCCACCCATCCACCTTCATAAATTTTTTTTTTTTTTTTGCGACCAGTGTCATAAATAACTGACAGATCCCAGCTGTTTGGAGTTATGGTTTCTGATGGAGTGACAGCTGCTCCCAATCCCCCAGTCATCACCCCGGCAGTTCTGGAACATTTCAGCAACATAAAAATCATTGGAGATAATTTCGGTTTTGCATAATTTGGTTAGGCAAGCTGTGATTTAATGGCAATTATGACCTCCGAGGCAGAAGATGAGCTTGGAGGCTACTGGCTTCACACGACTTTAGCTCGGGGTGCAGCATCAGGGATGTTCCAGGGAGATGGCATTACAAGGAAAAAAAAACCTTCTCCAGCAGCTGGAAATTGCCTTCCTTGGCTGGCAAGTGGAAACACTGTTCCCACAGGAAGAAGCATACAAGGAAATTTGGAAGGAATAGTGCTAAGGAAAGCTTAGGGAAGAGACCAGTGCCAAAAGATGCATGAGGAGGTAGCTTTTAAAGAAAAGCCAGGAAAAGGCTGAGGACTGGGGAGTGCCTTTGCAAACCCTTCTGTGTCACCAGTATCTCATGTGTTAACTGGTACAAATGTCCTCTTGGCCACTCTGAAAGCAGATCCTCCTCCTGTGACTGAGATGGGAGAGCTGGAATCAGGAATGGGCCGTGGCCTTTGCAGGCAGCTGCCTGCTCTGGGCACTGCCCTTTGCTCTCCCCTCTTACAGGGTTTCTCCTGCTCTGGGCTGTGTTGCCTCCTCTCCCTGGGTGCTCCTTTTCCATCCCAGAGCCCCTTGGTTTGCATTTCTCCAGCTGTGACTGAAAGGAGCAAACCCTTGGGCAGCCAAGCTGTGCTGGGAGGTCAGCTGAGGGTGGAGAACCGTGCTCAGGAGCTCTGGGGACATCGTGGTATTTCTGGCTGGGGGCAAAACGTGGCTTAACAGCAGGAACAACTTTTCTTTGGAGCTGAGAAGGTCCAATTTCCCCACTCCGTCATGGCTGTCAACCAGCTTGGAGTTTGCTGTGAGCTCAAGCTCAGCATGGAGACCTGGGGCCAGCAGCACCCCAAAATCAAGTCTTTTTGGGTGTCGCAGCTTCAATTTACATTTGCTGACCTGGTAACTGGAGCTGTTCACCTTCCTCCACCAAAGTCAAGGCCAAGGTCACCTGGAAGTTTCTAGATGGTGGTCATTAACTCCTATTGCAGTTTGAAACCAGACCATAAATTTCATAGTGTAATAATGTAAAAATCAATAACTCTGTTTGAAACAATAGCTTTGTCTTCCATTTCAGCCGGCTCTGATATCTCCCCACGGACCACGTCCCTCTGAATCACACAAATAAAGAGAGAGGAGCGATGGGTGGTGGGGCTGCTGCTCCCCTGCCAGGTGCCCAGTCCCTCCATAGTTACAGATTCAATTAGTTCATTTATTCCTCTCTTGCAGTTAAACTCGAGGATGATTTAACAGGAAAAAAATCAGGAGCCTTTTATGCTCAGTCTCTCTGACATCCCGTCCAGCAGAGCGTCCCTGAGGCTTTCCATGTGAGAGCTGCCCAAGCCCCAGCTCTCTATTGCCATGGGCAGCAGGGCCAAAACCCAAAATACTTCTGGAAAGATGCAGGACCAACTCACAGGGGCAAAAAAATAATGAAAGTCCGCTCTTTTCCAGCTCTGGCTTTCTGGGCGAGGGAGGTCTGGCTTCCTTTGCTTGCTTATTTTCCGTTGTTTGCTGTAGCACTGGCTCAAAATATACATCGAGAAGCAGGATTGTCTTTCACATGTTGGTGGATGTGTGATCCTCAAAAACAAATTAGCACCGATTCACTTCTATATAGAGTGCAGCCGTCAGGGAATCACTCCTGAATTCACAGAGAAGGAAAGCAATAATGCTTCCAGCGTGCTAATCCTCTCCAAGAGCAGCCCCTGAACTCTCTCCTGGTGCTGGAGGCACCACTGGAAATTACAATTGTACTGAAAAAATAATAAATACATACAGAAATTGGCAGGGTTTGTGCTAGTCCAGAGGATTTGTACCCTAATGTGGAACTCCCTGTTTAATTAGCACTCCTCTCTGTCTGCATCTCCTCCTCCTGCTCTCAAGCTAGAGAAAAAGGAGGGGAAAAGGAGGTCAATGGTGGAAGTGGCTGTGGGATTGAAACTCGGCTATAGGAACTTGTTTAATTTAAATGCTTTTTTCAGGACTAACACATTCAGAAGCAGAGGGAGTGTAGAGTGTGTTTTCCCAGTATAATCTGCTCTGCTTAACCCCAGTTCTGAGCACACCTTCCATGGCAGGGATGCCCTTGGTGGAAAACTGCAGTGGGATGCTGCTGGTCCTGCAGCTGCAGGCTCAGAAAAACCCCAGTACCTGAGTGCAGCTTTGGGGGAAGGCAGATTAAATCAGAGGCTGAGCTGCTGATTGCAGCAGTTGGACACAGATCATTGGGATGGGATGGGATGGGATGGGATGGGATGGGATGGGATGGGATGGGATGGGATGGGATGGGATGGGATGGGATGGGGTGAGATATTTCTCCTGGAAGGGACCTACAGCGATCATCTGCTCCATCTGCCCCAAAGTTAAACCTTGTTATTAAAGGCACTGTCCAAATGCCTCTAAAACACTGACAGGCTTGGTGCAGCAGCCACCTCTCCAAGAAACCTGTTCCAGGGTCTGACCACCCTCCTAGTGAAGAAATGCTTCCTAAAGTCCAGTCTAAACCTCCCTTGGTGCAATCATTCCCACATGTCCTGTCCCTGCACATCAGGGGAGACATTCCATGCTCTTTTCCTGGGTCTCCTTTCCCTGCTGCTGCAGGGTTTATTGTGCCCCTGTGTCTCACCCCACTCATCTCAAAAGCCACTAGCAGCTTTTTGCAGTGCAGGAATGCTGAAGGGAAAGGCACATCTCTCTGTGCATGGATGAGTCAAATCCTTGGGGCCCGCTGTGACTGGAGGTGTCAGTGGACACCAGGATGCTCCTGCTTCTCCAGGAGAGACTGGCATGGACCAGGGAACACCCTGAGCAGGATTCCAAGCATGGATAAGGGTTTCACCCACTACTGGCACTGCTGTCCTGACCCCCAGCAGGCATCTTCTGCTGGTCCCCAGCACAGGACAGGGCTCTGGCAGGACTTGCCAGCAGCCTGCAGTGAAGCCGGGATAGAATTTGGCAAAGGAGAGGGACATCTCGAGGTCCTCGAGAAGGGACTAATAATTCCAATTGCCCCCGAGGAAAGAGAAGTACAGGAAGATGACTTGAGCTTAGTGGATTGTCTGAGGCGTCTCAGGGGATCATCAGATACTTCCACTCCCTTTTTGTCCTGAGGTGACAAGTTTTCCTTCCCATTCACAGAAATGCAAAGCAGTTCATTCACAGCAGTAATAAGAACGATGTCCTTTGTAAAACAGCCGGGGAGTGAACCCTTCGAGGTGCTTTACAGCAAAACAATTGCAGATGAAATGACAAAACCCACCCCAGCTGAGCACCAGCCAGATCGGTATCAAACGCTGAACAAGCTCATGTGTAGAGAAAGCAGATTCACCAGCCCGTTTCCCTGCCAGCAGCTGGCCAGGAGCTGCGGAGGGTTTCTTTAGGATCAGAAATACAGCCAAAACAGAGCAAATATGAGATGGAAGAGCAAAGTGACAGCTGCCCAGGCTCTCAGTGCACGCTCGGCTGCCCCATCCAGCCCGCATCCACCGGAGATGGAAAAACTGGAGGCTGTGGAAAAGCGGGGATGCGCCGGGTGGATCTTTACCTGGCTGGAGCCGGGAGCAGACAGCGACCCGACACAGGGAGGCAAAGATGTTTTCAGGCAAGCATGGCTAAAAGGGAGGGCATTAGTCCTATAAACTTGTAATCCTGCTGAGGTCCCGACCCCAGCAGTGTCCTGTGCCACCGAGATCCACAGGCGGATTCTGTACCGTGCCGCGTGGGCTCCCTTTCATCATCCCTTTTCAGCCTTTCTGCGTTTGAGATTTACTGGATGTCCTTGTGTTTGGTGGAGAAGAGGGCAAATTGGAGCCTGTCGTGTACCTTCTTCCTCATTCAGCAGCACATCATTCTGCCTGCAGCAGGGGGGAAGGAGACGGACGGGCAAGCATCAAAGCTGCCGGCTCTGTCACATTTTCTTCCCCCCAACCAAAAAAGAAGTGTTGGCGTCATTTGGAGCCCAGCCCACAGCCTCAGGTCTCTCTCCCACACCCAAAAAGGGCAGCAGCACCTTTCCCTGCGTCCTTGGTCTCCTCTCAGGGCGATGCCACGAGCCCTCCAAGTGAATATCCCTGCAGGTCACCAGCGGAGTGAGCGCCGCAGATTCCAGCAAAACCCCATCCCCACTGGAGACGTGAGCCATCACGCTGGGTCATGAGCACGGCTGCCTTTCAGGGACCTCTCCTGTGCTTTGCACTGAACTTTTTACCAGCTCATGAAAAAGGCAGTGATAAAAGCAGAGCAGTGAGAATAGCTGAGCTGTGCCGCTCCTCCGCCCGGCATCCGGGGCCATTTGGAGGCTTAATGAGCCGGCAGGAAATGCCATGTGCCCAGTTGGATGTTGGGCATTGTCACTCCCCCACACAGCTCTTGGGGTGTGTGGGGATGTGGGGGACCTGAGGACTGAGCAGCAATGCTTTGCCAACCCCTGAAATCTCAATGTTTGGAGCAGCTGGGTGCTGGGAATTAATGCGCAAGCGATGAACGTGGTCAGGACACGGCACTCTGCTAATATCCTGCTTTGTCTAGCTCCAGTGCCGGTATTCCATCCCAAAATATCCCCCTGAACATCCCTCTGGGAGTGGACTTTGTGGAGATGCTGCACATCCCCCAGCACCATGCAAGTGCCTGCATTAAAAGCTTAATAAAAATAGCTTGATAACGGGATGTGTTCCCATCACCGGCAGCTCTCGAGCCCGCCGCCGATCCCTGTGCCTCCAACACAGCAAGGCCAAGTAATTATGGGATGGGGCTGCAAGGTCTTGACAGTCTAATTTCTATTAATTACAGCCTGTGTAGGATCCTGTCACTGTGGAAAAGGGAGATGGGAAATCTCCCATGCAAGGCCAGGAAGATGCTGAAGGTTGGTGGTGTCGACTGGCAGCAGCCAAAACATCTGGGCTGGCCACAGCAAGGAGGGGTTTGTGGAGAGGAGCAACAGGTTGGGCTGGATGGAGTGATGGGGATGTTCTACCCTCCTCCTCCTCCTCCTCATGTTGTGTTGCTTGAATGCACGTTTTGCAAAGTTAAAACAAATCGCAAAGAGCGGAAATCGGCAGTTTTAAGGGAAAAGAAAACAAAAATAAGATCTTGGCAGAGGGATAAAGGAAGGCAACTGAAATGCTCATTAAAACTGAGGGGCCCCATCTCCCTGTCCAAGTGGCCACATCTCTGGAGGCTCCCAGATCCTTTGAAATGCCTTGTCAGACAAAGTCTTTCATCCTACCTGATTCTGGCTAAATTCATGGACCCAGAAATTTTCACTGGAAGCGTGAAAGACAGAGCAACTCCATTCTGACTTTTCACTTCCCATCTGATCGCTGTTGATACAATTTATTCCTATGACAGCATCTGCTGCTTTCATGGGGTTTTTATTCTGAAGTACAACTCGTCTTTGTTAGTCCCATTTTCAGGCCTTTCATCATTTGAGTCACAACATAAAAGGCATTTAAACACTCCGGCTTGGAAACCAGGCTGGGAGAGGGTGGGAGCAAGGAGATGCCACGTCTCCCCTGTCCCAGCCCTCCTCTGGCACGGGATGGGCTGTCCTGGTGTGCCACAACCCTTTTGTGCTCCCATGTGCCTCCTGCCAAGGATGGCAGTGATGGGGATGCTGTGGCTCCATTTTGGAGTGATGCTGTGAAATCCAGATGTGCTTTGAGGTGCAGAGCCCTGTAAACCATGTCTCTGTTGGGGCAGCATCCCTCTCACCTACCACTGACACAAGGAGAGTTTCCAGGGGCTCTGTGCCCTCCTCATCTGCCAAACCTCTCGTTAGACAACTAATTGCTCTGCAGCTCCAGACCAGGCTGTGGTGCTCAGCTCTCCGTGTCCCTGTGCTGGGGGGCTCTGCCACCCCTCACTGCCACCCACACCCCTCTGAACTCACCAGGGACACTTGTCCCCACAAGTGCCAGCAGATCCCGCTCTGCCCTGGCATCTGCCGAGCTGCTGGAGGCACCGGGGAGTTCAGAGCTACCCACAGAAAATTGGAGTCTAATAATAGCTCCGTGGTGTTACACCAGCAGAGAGAGCTGGAACAGCTACGTCTGGCAGGGAGAGGCCACCGCTGGCTGCCTGCGCCTGCCCGGGCTCCTGCGTGCTCAGCTGGAAGAACAACAACGCCTTTCCCGGGATCCTCCTCCGCGGCTCCCAGCTCCGCTCCCCCTGCAGGCCCCCCTGCGGCTGACGGACCACTCTCCACCCTTCAAGGATTCCCTGCCACAGCAGCGTGGCTCACAGCGCTCCCAAACCCCTCCCCGTGCACATGGGGCACGCCTGGGACAGGGTTCGGACCCTGTGGAGAAGCCACCGGAGGCACAGAAGGGGCAGGACTCACCCACCACACCCCTGGATGAGCATCTCTGGCATGTGGTGGCCTGTCCCCCTCCTGCTTTAATTCCCCTGCCATATTTTCCACTCCAGCAGGCATTGCTGGCACCTGAGCATGCTCCAGCAACATCCCTCATCCCACCTGGTATCTCTCACCCTGGATCCCATCCCTTGTCCCCCAGCTCCCAGGAAAGTGAGCGCAGCTGGAAACTGTGCTGCTGCTTATTGGAATAACCTTTCAGGATTCATTTAGTGCCGCTTGCTTCCACCCCACCTTTCCATCGTCAGCACTTTACTAATTGCAACTTTTAACTCGTTGTGCCCAGGCAGCCCGAGAGCAGCTGCTGCTGTAAGGAATGGGGTCCCTCTGCCCCCCATCTCTCCTTCCTCCTCAAATAAAGGGTCAGCCTAGTGAAATGTGAACACCACACTCGCCCCAGCCTGCACGGCCCCACTCCTGCTCCCAGCTCACCCCACAAGCTTCCTGCTTTGGTGTAAGATCATCCCAGGAGACCACAAATCCCAGGCAAAATCCCAGCCATCACCTGGGAGCATAAATCAGCGCGTGGCTGGGCAGGGAAGAGGCGAGAGATCCCGACGGCTATCGGAGCACTGTCTGCCTGAGACTTATTAAATTACGGCTCTCAAGTTCAGCATCTGAGCCCGGCGCGCCGGGGACCGGGCGGGCGGGGGGTGGGCACAGCCCCCTAATTCAATCACGGGGCAGAGGAGATGGTGCAGCTGGTGGGGAAGAAGAGCTGTCGCTGTCAGCACAGAGAGAATGAGGCTTCCACAGCCTTCCTGGATGGCTCTGCCCACTGACCCCTCACAGCTGCACTTCCCAGCGTGCTGGGAACGGCTCCGTGTCACTGTTAAGGGCTGGGGTCTGGTCCTGTGCTGGTGTCACCGCACAGGATTGCACTGATTCAAGGCCAGCTGCACCAAAGGGGGGATGTTGCCAGCTCTGCTGCCACACAGCTTTCTGTCCTAAGAGAAAAGGAGCCAAAAATTATATTTTCAGGAAATTTAGGTGCTTTCTACATAAGTGCAAGAGCAGGGCAGGAGGAAGATGAGATGCTGTTTCCCACCATGAACCAGAGAGTGTGACTAAAACTTGGGAAGGCTTTGAACAGGGTTCAGGCACTGTGGTGATGCCCATGGCATTGAAACCTTGGCAGCTGCGAGGGAGATGAGGACAGAGGGACATAATCAGGTAGGAAAGAGAGGAGAGAGCTGGGAAGGCAGATGCTTTCCCTGAAAGCATTTCCAAGGTCAACGCTTAAAAGTGGAGCAGGGAGAGGATTTGGCTCAGGCAAGGGAGCGGGACCACGGCGGGATGCTCAGTGGGAGGCAGGTGAACACCCAGCTCCCACATCATTCCCACAGGGCTAAGTGAGGCACCCAGACAAGGTCACGGTCCCAGCGGAGCGGCGCGGGAGCTGCGGCTCCTGCCTGCACGGCAGCAAATTCAATCGCGGCCAATAACAGAGTGGAACAAAATCCAGCCACGCAATAAAATCTCCCGGCGCCTTGTTCACCTGAAGCCTGAGCAGACGGGGCTGGCACAGGAGGTGGCACGGCCTCTGCGGGCAGCCTCGTGTCTGGGGAGCCCGGCGAGGGGAGGGAGGGCTCCAAAGGGCCCTCGGTGAGCTTTCCACGGGTGACAGTTCATCCCGAGGCTCACGGGGAGAGGGGGACGGCGGGATTTCTGAGCAAGGGAGGGCTGCTGATTCCTTAAGAAGCGGGGAGGTGAAATCCAATTGTGCAGCATCCACGGCTGCCATTAACCTGTCTGTGTACTCCCGCGGCCGCCCATCCCTCTCCTCCTGACAGCCGGGGCTGCCCGGCGCACGCTGCCCCGGCTGCCCGGGGATTTGTGTCTGCCTGCTGCAGCGGCACACAACCCTGCCGCAGGCTTTTTCTCCGGTGTTTCGTGCTGCTTCCAAAATGGAGCGCTGGCTAAACGTCCCCTGGTGAGCTGGGGAGCTGCGGAACTGATTCCCGGAGAAGGAGAAATGGTGGCAGCGTGTGATGGGCGGCTGCGGGAGGAGCTGCCGGGGCAAACCACAGCTCCAAACTGAGGCATCGGACTTCCTTGAAGGAGGGTCCTTAGGACATTCCTTGGGAATACCCCTTGGGCATTCAGCTTGTAGTTTCATCGCCATCAAGGGAGTGTTTAGATCCAGGGATCTTAATGGCAGCTTTTGGAAGCGCAGATGGGTTTGTGCCAGGCTTGCACGTTCCTGGAGGAGGCAGCCAGATGAGCATTAGAGGGGTCTGCACTTCCAGACATTCAGCTGGAGCCCCCTCAGACGGTGCCAGCTGTGGCTGACAGGGGGAAAAGGCAGGATCTGGACTCACTTTGCTCAGCCCCACGCTCTTCCCGGCCCACGGGGAGGCTGAGAGCAGGCTGGTGGAGAAGGGAAGGGAGAGGAGAGGTGGGGAGCAGGGAGGAGGTGCAGCCAGCCCCACCAACCGCCTCGCCTCTCTGCATCCCAGTTCCATTTGCAGATTTATTAAATCGAGAGCCAATTCCAACATAATTCCTTTCAAGCAGCTCCACCTCGCAGGTGTGCGGAATTTATTTGAGATAAAGAAAACCATTACAGAGAGACAGCAATCTTCAAAGACCACCTCGGAGACCTGAGAGAAATAAAAACACTAGCCCGTGCAAATGTGCAATTAAGTTTCAGAATACTCCTGCTCCATGAAAAGCTCCGTCCCTGCAGAGAACAGGCCTTTAAGGCAATTTTCCCAAACCCTATTCAGCATTCACTCAAAAATGCCTTTTTAAAACAACATGTGATTTTTTTTTCCCCCCTCCCTGCTTCACTCCTCCTCTCTGCGCTTGCTCCATCACTGCCAGGTGGGACACAGACAGCTCTGGTGGGGATGTGGTTCCTCCCCATTTGGAGGGGGACATGAGGCGCAGGAAGGGTCCCATCCACACAGGCACAGCTCTGTCACAACCTCCAGTCATGTCAGATCCACAAACCAGGAATTTTTAGAGCTAGTCTCGTTACTCAAGGAGACCATGACACCGGCATGGCCCCGCCTGGGGACAATTTGCCAACTATTCCCAGTTGAAGGATCTTCATATCCCTTATTCATGGGTCATTCTCTGCTTGGTGATTAATTAAAAATGCATAATTAACCTGTGGAACGCACTGCCATGAGGTATCGGGGAGGCCAGGAGCTTAGTGGGATTCGGGGGAGGATTATATATTTAAATGGATAATGAGAACATCTGGTGGTACATTAACAGGGATGAAGGAGAATTAGGGAGAAGAGCTTGGCCTGCCGCCTGCACAGGGTCCAGGAGGGCAACCACGGGGAGGGCACTGCTGGTCCAGCCTCAAGCTTGGCAGAGACACAAATGCACCCCTGCACCCTTGGGAAGGTGATTTTGGGCACCAGGCAGTGACAGAGGTGTCACCACAGGGCTGGTTGCCTTCTGGTTGGAGGTGGCTGCCTGGGACAGCAGGACAGTCACGGTGCTGCCAACTCTTTACCAGAACATCCAACCCAGCAGCCACCTCTTGTCCATGGAGACCAGTGGCATGACCCTGACCCCAGGAGAATCCCTGATAAATCAGCCACGGTGCCCTTCAAACCCCAGGAGAGCATCCATCAGCTGCAGCACTTCCTGCAGGTGACACCGCGCCTGCGTGCGCACTCATCCCTGCTGCTGGTGGCGAGCTCTGAAGTCGTGGCACGCCACCAAGAATCCAAGGAAAGTGCACAAGGAGGCACAAGACCAAGCCTCAGCCAACCTGGGCGTGCAGGGAATCCCACCCCAAGGGCATGCAGCCCATGCAACAGGGGGATCCTGGGGGTCTCCAGCCTCTGAACAAGACATGACTTCCAGGAGCCTGGTACACACCTTCTCCCTGTGACAGCATCCCTCACCCACCCCAGGCTCCCCACAGAATCACAGACACCACCCACCATCCCCCTTGCACGGTGGGCACAGACCATGTGCTTTGCTTCACTTCTTCCCCCCAGCCTCAGAAGTTTTCTTAGAAAAGCCTGGCAGCCAAAGCCAGCGACTCCGAGAGCACTCCGGGCTGACGACAGGATTACTAAATCCCTGTCAGCAAACAGGGCTCAAGCAGCTGCTCTTTTGCATTGTAAATCTGCTGCTCCACTCCTAGCACCAACTGATGGTTGTGCAAGGCCTGGGAACCACAACCTCTTGGTTGAAAAGCACTGAGGGCTCTCAGCAAAGTCCCCAAGAGCTGGGGGTATCCTCAGCTCCTCACCACGCTGCAACACCAGGCTCCAGCTTTGCAGCAGCTCAGAGAAGGAGAGGATGCTCACTCCTCCCAGCAGGACTCTGGATGCTCTCAGTGTCCCTTCACCATTTTGCAGGTGACACAAGATTTTGGGCAACCAGAGGGGATTTTTTTGGGTGTTGTGGCCCCTCTGGACTCACTGCTGGTCCCCTGGGACGAGGTGGCTGCAGCACATCGTGCTCAGCCTGCCGAGCACGGCCGGGGCCTGCCGGGCCGGGGTTAATCTCGTTGTCACACTTTCCCTCCTTCTTGCTGGCTCGGCGCGCTTTGACCCGCTGTGAAATTGTGGCCAACAGCACTGAATATTTTAAGAGCAGCAATGCAGTGATGGCCGCACGGAGGAGCAGCAAGGCAGGCCGGGAGCTGGGCTGGGCCCTCACCTCCCCCTCGCCACCACCAACCCATTAGCACAGTTCAGGGAAACCTAAAAAATTCAAAAGACACTGAAATATGCAGCATTTTTGCTCTCTCTGGAAATGACGCGCTTCGCTTCCCAGATGCTCCCGAGTAGGACGTTGTAAATAAGAGGCTTTATGACACAGAGGGTGTTGCCAATGGGGCTGCAGGATGCTGCAGAGCCCAAACTGACACCCCAATCCCTGTCCTGCCCCTCACTGGGGGCAGAGCCACGCTTGGGTTTGGAACAGACCTGCACTGCCATCAGTGCCCATCCTCACTAGCGCAGTGCAGGCATTAAAGGAGCTTCCCCTCTCCATCCTTGGCCTCTGCTGGCTGCTCCCTGCCCCTTTCCCCCCCGGGCCATCCCCTGGGCACACCCCTCCTCCCCTCGGCCGGGCGGGTGGGACCCGCGGGTGCCGCAGGACCTGACGCAAACACCTGTCCTCAGCACTTCTGCTATCTGGGGCACAGCAGAGCAGCAGCGGGGAGGAATTAAAAAAAAAAAAAAAAAAAAAAAAAAAAAAAAGAGCAGCCCTATTTGCATAAACCTCCCAAAAAGAGGAGCTGGAGCCTGAGTCTGGAGAGCTGGAATATCAGTCAGGGACCACCCGAGCTGGCAGGAAGTGCAATAAGTATTTGGGAAGCATCACCTGGAGCTGGGCACGTTCTGCCACCAGGCCCCTGCATATCCCCAAAGTGCTGCCCCAGGGCTTGACACCCCCTCTAGGAGTGACATTGGGACACTTTTGTATTCAGGTCTTAAGAGGGCCAGATTAATCGCCATGTGCTGGATCTGTCACGCGCAGGGATATATATTCTTCTTGGAATTTACAAGTAGTTCTGTCTGAGAAATAAACAACTGGAGATAAAAATTACATTGTCACTGTGCAGGTGTGATCGATGGGCAAGACCAGCCCTCGGAGTGGTGCCACTGGCACAACCTGCTCAGGGAGTGCCAGCACCTGGGATGGCTGGCAGATGCCAAAAGGACTGCGGGAAAGGCAGTGGGATGTGCTCCACCAACCCCAGCCTGTTGTGTCTCTGTCCCAAAATCCAGGGAAAGTGGGAACAGCCACCAAGGCCATCCCCAAGCGAGGTAGATGACAAACCCTGGAGAAAACAATGCTGGTGATGGGTGACCAGGATGTAACCGTGGGAAGATGCCTGGAGCAAAGCAGTCAGCGGCAGAGGGGGCTGCAGCCCCCAGGTCAGCTCCTTGTAAAAGCCTCTTGGGCTCTGTCTCAAGCCCCAAATCCTCCTCTCCAGTGTGTTTCCAAGGTCAGCAATGGGCAAAAGACAGAGCCAGGCTGGCAGCCACTGGATTCCCCAGGGATGTGAGAGGAGGATTGATGCAGTTTACACCAAGTCCCTTTCTAGTTTGGTTTCTCCTTCATCCTTCTCTGCTTCCCGTGGCTGCATTGCCTTGGCCCAGCTTGTCACGGAGTGACAGAGCACATTGCCTGCTGGGGTCACTCCCTGGGGAGGGACAGGCACTGGCTCCCTCACAGTTTAAATCTAAATTCACACTGAAAGCACTAAAAAAGCCCTGCGTGGATTCTCTTCCCAGCCTTCGGCATCCTGAGGAGTCATGACTCGGCTCAGCCCGCCGGGATGGAGATCCCAAAACCATCTGGGGACATCCAGCTGCCCCTGAGGCGGGTGCCTCGCTCCAGGCTGGCACCCAGCAGCTGGTCCAGCAACTGCCTTCGGTCTATTAATAAAGCTGGAGCAGCTGGTAGAGCATCCAGGGCGCCAGTCCTCGGGATTTATCCACACCGCTCTGCCTTATCAGCCATGCTTTTCACAAGCACTTAAATTCAGGAGGAAAAGGAAAAAGTGAAATCAGATAGAAATGCAGGTCTGTTTGCTGTTTTCTCCAATGAAATGGTTCTGGGTAAACAGCAGACGCCTTTGATGAAATCCCAGCAGGCTTAAACAATAAAGCTGGTTACAAACTCAATCTGGCGCAGATATCAGATCTGAAATTGTTTCAAAAAACATGTCAACATTTTCTAATGCTGCTGCAAAACTTCCTCGGCACTTTGCCACAAGCTGCATCTGTGACGCAGGACCTGCGCCGCTGTCCCAACCCCTGCTCCCACTGCTGCACTTCCCAGGGGGAGCCCTGCCCTGGCACCTGTGCAGCCTCTGCCTGCTGGGACACCCTGAGCTGCAGGAAGAGCTCAGCAGCATCACCTGGGAGGCAGGAGATGCACATTCCTGGCCCCGTGCTCGGGGAACACTGGGTTGTCTTCCAGCTGTAAATGCAGTTCCCATCCCCAGGCACGGCCTGGCTGAGGCTTTGCAGTGCTGGAGGAGTGGCAGAGCTGGGTCAGGGGCAGCAGGCAGGGTGGGCACCCCTCTCATCACAGCCCAGGGATGCAATTCAGCCGTGGGTTCATCCCAGGCACCACCAAGGACAATTGACTTTTCCATGGAAAAACAATTTGCAAAACCTTGTGGCGGCAGAGGAGCAGAGCCTGGTGCCCCTCCTGGGTTGTGCCTCCTGTGTGCCACCTCTGCATCCTGCCAGGACACCAGGGCAGGATGAGGCAGCGTGGGGATGCACAGGTCCAGCTGATGGAATACATGGCTGGGGACAAAGCTTGGTCCCTCTCCTACACCTGTGGCACAGGCTGGTGGGCACAGTGGGCACCATCCAGCACAGGGCAGCGGGGTCAGGGTGACAGGAAATCTGGCAGCTCCATTGGTGTTGGAGTGACAGGGACCATCCAAACTCGGAAAACACGTGGAGCTAGAGTGCAGTGAGGCAGCTCCTGTGCTGGCACTGCCAGGACCAGCCTGCCAGTTACCTGGCACAGGCACTTCCCAAACTCTGTCAGCACTTGGGGTCTCTGGAGGACACCAGAGGATGCAGCTGAGGGGTGAGAGGCTGAGGAGGAGGAGGCACACCTGCTCACACCACAAACACAGACACTGTCTTGGCTCTGGTTAAAAAGCCAGTGCCAGCTCTGAAGGTATTTGGGGTCTCCTAAAGGCTCCCACCTCCTTCCATAAGGGATCTGCTCCACCAGTGTGGGGGGAGACACACTCATCCCAGGATCCAGCCCTACACACAGCCCATCCCACACCCCGAGGAAGCCCCCAGCCTGGAGCTGATGCCTGACACAGCTCATGTCCCGTGTGGCTGTGATGGAACAGCAGAGCCATCATCCCTCCCAGGAACTGGAAATGACAAGGGAGACGCAGGAGAGGAAAAACGGGGCTCGAGGAAGAGGATGAGGAGGGTGGGCAGCCCTGGGGGGTGCAGGGGGCCAGGCCTGAGCTCGGGAGCAGCCCAGGGGATGTGGCAGAGCTGACCCCTCTGCAGAGGTTGCCTTTGCCATCGATCCCTGTTGCACTCAGGCTCATTAGGGCCGGGGAGCTGCTGCGAGCGGCTGCTGGAGGAGACAGACGGGGGGAGCGCTCGCTGTGGCTCCCTGGATCGTATTAAATATTTACTTTGTTTTGTTTTGTTTTTCCCAGCTATATTGATCAGAGATGGAGTGGGGAGGGGAGGGGGGGAGCAAAGGGGTGCTGTTGGATGCTGGGAGGGAGAAGCAGAGGCAACGACTGAGCCGGAAAAAACGGGGAGAGACCCTGTCAGGGCGCTCCCGAGGGAACGTCACCTGCTCTCCCGTGGGACACCCAGCGCTGTCACCCTACAGAGACGCTCCCCTCAGAGCCATCCATCCCCTTCAGGGTCGGGGGGTGCAGTGGGGCAGCTTCCACTCCCCACCCCACACCAGCGTCTCAAGGGACGCAGGACCGGGGGGATGCCCAAGGCGAAAGCCCCTCGTAGCTTGGGGTACCCCCTGCTCCGGGCCGGGAGGTGCCCCCCGCATCCAGGCTGGGCCCCGGGAGCGGCCGCGCAGTCGGCACTGTTTCTATTTCGAGAGGAGCTCTACTGGAAAAGGAACAAAAGCCGAGGGAAGCTATAAATAGCCGCCTCCTTCACACCAGCGCCTCCTCCGCCCCAGCATCCCGGGGCCGGGGGGGTCCCGCAGCCTGGCCCGGGCTCAGCCCCACCGCCAAGCCCCCTCCACGTCTCCGAGCCAACATCTCCATCTGAAAACCAGAGGGAATAATCAGCCTGGGAATATCTGCCGCCGAAGCAGAACTGGCTCTGAGCAGCGGTTTGCCAAGTTACCCCGCGGCTCTGCCCAGCCACAGCCCCGTTCCCCGGGGGATTTGACGCTGCCCAGCCCAGCTCTGCACCCAAAAACACCCCGCGGGGATGGATTCCACCACCTGGGGATGCTCCTCTTGTCCCTGGCCCTGCCTGCGGCTGGCAGGGAGCAGAAAGAGCCGAGTGGCTCGGGCAGACCTACTTTCAAGGCTTTAATCCTTTTTGCTTAAAGAATCTTTTCTTTTTTTCTTTTTTTTTTTTTTCCTCTCCCCTCTCTTTCTTTTTTCCCCTTTCTTTTCCTTTCCGCGCGGCAAAGATGGGGTCTGATCAGAGGAGAGACGCAGGGAGCTGACAAGCTGCGGCGTACGGAGAGAAAGGAGAAAGAAATACATATTTATTACCCTCAATTATTAAAAAATAGATAGCAGCAGATCTTAGGCCCTGGCAGAGGCACTGCAGAGTCGTTTGTCTGAGGACTATTTTGTTTTTTAAATTCCATTGAAATTATAATACGCTGGGCTTGTTAGCACAAACACCCCGGCATATCCCTGCCGAGGGGGGATCATCCCGACCCCTCTGCTGGCTCCGGTGTGCTTCCCGCAGGGTGGCTGTATCCAGCACCCGATGGGATGCCGAATTTGCAGGCAGCGGGGAGGGAAGGAGGGAGGCAGGAGCTGGCAGCCGATGCAGCCGGCAGCCTTTGTCCCACTCCGCCTTCATCCCGCGGGGATCAGAGGGGCTCTGCCCGGTGCAAGCAGGCACCAAATGCACACGGGTACCCAGCTGGGTGAAGGTCTCACGGGCAAGATCTCACCCAGGTCACCTCGGGCCAAAAAGCCCGGTGACATTCTCCGTGCCCAAGGACGGGCTTTGCACCCCTCGGGTGGCACCGCGGGGGTCCCGCGGTCACGGGGATGGGGTTTCCCCAAGCAAACCAATGCAAACGCTGGTGCAAATGCAGCTGGAAAAAAAAAATAAAAAAATAGAAAGCGGTTCCCAAGTGCGGCACACGGGGCTGGCGGAGCCGCTGGCACCTCCCCTCCGCTTGCAGGGCTGCTCCGTAAGGAGCCCTGCCAGAGCAGCAGCAGCCAAATTCCCTCCCACCGCTGCTCCCCAGTAAACAGCGGCTGCATCCTCCCCGTGTGATGGTGATGCCGGGACTTAGGGAGCACGTGGAGCACCTCTGCCACCCTCCAGCTCCAGCACCGCGCTCTCCCCACACACGGGATCCCTCTGGATGCTCCGGATCACCACGGACCCGCTGTGCCATCGCCTCTCCAGGGCCAAATCCCGCTGCCACCGTGAGAGGAGCCAGCTTTTGGCACCGGGGCGGTCACGGCTCTCCCAGCCCAGGCGGGAGCATCGCTAAAAGCCGCTCGCCAAAGCTGGGCCGGCTCCAGGCTGCCGTGCCGGCTCCGAGCCGCCGTGCCAACACCACCGGGAAGGAAGCAGCCAGCGGGCACATATGCTGTTAAAAAGGAAAAGGAGCTTTCTACACCAAATGGAGCATTTTCTGCTTAATAACCCCCAATCCTAATCTGCACAAAGAAGATTGCCCCCCGCATCTTCCCGTCCTGCATCTGCCGCTCGCCCTGGCCGCACTTTAACACCCGGGCTGAGCCCCAGCAGCACGTGCCCTCAGCAGGAAAAGCAGGAGAAATGCCGGCCACTGGGAAAACAGGCGATGCCCAGCACTGGGCTCATCTCCTTTGGCAGCACCGAGCCTCCACCATTTGTCATCAGTAAAAATAATATTCCTAAAAGTGTCCCCCCTCTGATTGCTGGGCGGCAGGCGCAGGGCTGTGGGTTTCCATGGTGACGCCGTTCCGCAGGGATGGAGGGGGGGATCAGTGGGATTGGTGCTTCCTCGATTTGGGAGTTGGGACGTGGTGTTGACATCCGGAGTGAGGACAGCACCAGCCCTGCTGGAGGATCCTGAGGCTGAGCCAGCTCCTTCCACCTCGGGCTTGAGCAGCATCACTCAAAATAGCAGGGGAAGAGCAGCCTTGCTGGAGAGGACACGGATGCTCCTGTATCACATCCTGAGGCCGTGCCCTGCACCCCTGCCCGTGCCAGCACACGGAGCCCCAGCTCCTCCTCACTGACTGCCACCAGGACCCTGCTTGCTCCTGGCCTCATGGCTCTCCCTGCAGCCTCCCACTTGTTGCCTCTGCTCTTAAATCAGACTCCAGCATCCTTCAGTGGGTTCTGAACGAGGGCAGCACCTCGCCCATCCCAACCTGCTGGGAACCCAAACAACAGCCACCAGTGCTGGGGGTGTGGGTGCCTGTGCTGCTGCTGTTCCACCAAAGCGCTCTGCAAACATAATCTGCTCTTAATAATCCAAGTCTCTACTGATCGTGGCTGAACTCTGGAATTGCACTTTGCAAACAAATCCCACGGTTTTGCCTGTTTGGGGAAGACTGGAGCAGCTCCCTGGGGTGGGGATGAGCAGCAGTGTCACTCAGGGGTGCCCCAGTGTGGGGACAGGCAGTGCCCCAGTGACATGGGGCTGAAGTGGCCGTGTCCTGAGTCACTCCTCTGCAAGGGGGGCTTTGCCTCTGCATTCCCACAGGGGCACTGCCAGGAACAGGGGACACCCCAATGGGAGACAGCCCTGGTCACACCTGACCACCACCGTGTCCCTCCAGGCTCCCACACTTCCCTGTGTGGTTTTTGCCTTCAAACAAGATTTGGGCTCTTGCTGTCAAAACCCATCAGCGCTCCAGCAGTTTCCAGCAGCCCAAGTTCCTGCCTGGCCCCAAGGCAATGACATCCCACTCGTGGCCTCACCCTGCAAACCAGGGAGCCCCACTGCTGGCCTGTGCCACTGGCTCCAGCACTGCCAGGTGCTTCAGGGCAAGATGAGTGTGAAATCACGCCGAAAAAATGCATATTTTTACGTCTCCCCAGCAGGTTCACTGATGTTTTTAGGGCAGTGCTTCGAGGCCACCTGGAGTGTCACCCACAGCCTCCAGCACCCAGACGGGACTGCAGGGTGCTGGGTGTGGCATTTTAGGCAAAAGGTGGGAAAAACATCCAGCCAAGCGTGGCCACGGCTCTGACCCTGCCGGGCTCCATCAGTGCAGGTCACTGAGCACCGACAGCTCCTTCACATCCCGCCTCTGACTCCAGGTCTCGTCTGCTGAGCCCTCCTCACTGCCCCCAGCACCACCACAGGGACAGCCTGGGCCGCATCCTGACCCCCTCCCTTGCTTCACTGGGCACAGAGAGCTTGTGGCTTCCTATCAGCTCTTTAGGAAATTAAACTTTTATAAGCAGAAAGGTTTCTGGGCTCTTGGCTCCCCGGCGCAAGAACCGCAGTCCAGCCTGCGCCTGCACGCTGCCCACTGGCTGCTGCCCTGGCAGGGAGGGACAGAGGCTGGACGCCCTGCCGATGGCATGAGCGATGGAAGGGACAAGGATGTGGCTGCCCATGACCTTGGTGTCATCCTTGACCTGGAAATCTCCTTCTCCTGCATTGTATTGCACTCCTGCCTGCAGCTGCCTGCGGCCACCTCTGACAAGGCTGTGACACCCTCACCCGGGATGGAGCTGCATCCCAGGCTGTCACCACTGCCACGCCACCAATGACACCCCACTGCACGCAGTCCACCCTGAATCCCACCAGTGACTCCGTGGACGAAGCTCAGGGGGTGCAAGAGGCCCCAAACGCCCCAGGAACAGCAGCACTTGCCCGGCCACGCCGCCGCCTTCCTGCTGCAAACGACTTTGCCGCCAGTGAGGCCGGCCCCTCGGGGGTGCCAACCCCGGCACAGCCCCTGCTGCCTCAAGCCCAGCCTCGAGCCTGGTCCCCGGCAGGCAGGGGGACGCGGGAGGCGGTGGCAGTGCCACCATCAGCCCGCGCTGTCACCCACCAGCGCAGCTTTGCCTTGCCACCATCCGCCCCCGAGCCCCGCAGAGGGGTTTGGCCCCGGCCCAGCCGAACTGCTGCAGCTGTCCCCTTGTCCCCTTGCCTCACACGTGGCATGTCCCCTCTGCACCCCGCTGGGGGCAAAGGCTGGGGACGGGGACTCCCTGCCCAGGGACACCTGGCCACGGTGAGGCTGGGAGGGGAGAACCTGTCGGCAGGATGGAGGCCTCCTCTAACTGCCTGTTGAATTATTCAGGAACGGTATTAACTTATAAATGAGTGTGTTTGACTGATTTTGTGGTTGATGTACAGATAAATTCTAATGAAAGACAGCTACAAGATTTTAAATTATTAATTAGACTGCCACTTAACAAAGCCTATTTGGCACTCTATTTCCTTGCTTAACAAGACAAAAACTTTAAGAATAGGTTTTGCTTTAGCCCACAGGCTCTTCAATTTGCATTTTGTTTTTCTAGCTCCGCAAATGAAAGCTGTAGATCTTGACCTTAACAGGCTACCCCTGGTGGGATCCAACCCTGTCAGCAGCCTCGCTGCCTGCCTCCACCTCAGGCTCCCAGCTTCCCAGCCTGGATGATGCTTTTCCTCCAGCCGGCAGCACCAGGGCTGGGAATCAAGGCTGGAAACCAGGACTGCTCCGAAGGCTCGGGGTTTATTCTCAAGTCATCCAGCCGGGTTGGGTTAATACGCCAAACAAAGCTGAGGCGGGAGCCAGAGAAAGGAGCATCCGAGAGCGAGGCCCCACAGCCACAAGGTGACATTTCCCCCAGCAGGAAAAAGCCTCCCCGGGGTGTCAGCGGGAGCCCTGCCCTGCCTGGGGGCCCACACCCCAGTGCCAGGGGCTGCACGCACAGCCTCGGCAGCTTCTCCGCTGCTCGAGCCTCGTCGGAGAGGGGCATGTGCTGGCCGTGGCGAGGGATGGGCCTGGGGCTCTGTGGCCGCCCCCTCCCTCCCTGGGGCATGGGACAGGAGTGGGGGGGTCCGGCCGAGGTCCCCCCGCACGGCACCGCTGTTCCCAGCACCTCCCCGGGACTGTCCCCGGTGCAGCGCGGCCGGGGGTCCTGCCCCCCTCCCCCGCCGTCCCGGACCCCCCGGGAGGGCCAGCTGCTCCCCTCGCTGTGATGTCACAAAGCTCCCCGATGATGTCCCAGGCGGTTGCCATGGAAATCGCGTGATGTCACAGCGGAGCGATTCTCCTCGGGGGGGGCCGAACGGGACGGCTCGCCCCAACTTCCCCGCCGAACCCCCCGCGCTCGCCGGTGAGCCCCGTTTCCCGTTCCCTCGCCCTGAGGGACGAGCACCGGCCCCTCCCGCGCCCGCCGCAGCTCCGCTGCCTCCGGGACCCGCCGTACCCCGGTGCCCGCGGGACCCGCCGCGTCCCCGGTCCTGCGGGACCCGGCGCCTGCCCTGCCTCCCTTCGCTCCTCCCGGTCTCCCGCCTCCCCGCCGCGCTGCGCTCCCGCCGGTGCCGCTCCCCGGGGGGTGCCCGAGCCTCGGCGGCGGCGCCGGTACCGCGGTGGCGGC